>CAUYUJ010007880.1:439067-486567 GCA_963575745.1 Prorocentrum cordatum
AGGTAAGGGACGGAGGAGGAGGAGGAGCATGAGCAAAAGAAAGAGCAAGAACAGGATGTGATGCGATTTGGAGTTCCAGCGGGTAGACGCACGAATGATCCGTCTTGTGCTTTTACGCGCTCCTGCCAAGGACCTACATCATCAGCCCCAAAAGCGCGACTGAACATGCCTGATGCAATAGATGACACAGGAAAAACATACTGCATGTGAATTCCTACCGCAAACGAACTGGTTGCCCTTTTCATGGTGCCGCCACAACAAGCGGCGGCCAATCAAGTCAAGGCTGAAATCGATAATGCTGTTGAAAGCCCCTCTGCGGATGGAAGAACATGTATTTACAACGTCATACAACTCCAACGTACTGGACACATTCAACGCTCGAGCAAGCCAACACAGCATATTCTGGTGGGTTACCTAAATAACCCATCCCTGCTGCACCTGGGGTCGGCTTCCGGAGCCAGTTTTTCCGCAGTCAGGCTTGCTTAGGAGGGGTTCTTACTTGGCTGAAGATTGGTGCCTCGGGTGGCTGCTTTGTCCGTTCCTGAGGTTGCCTGGTTTCCTCGGGTTCCCCAGGTTCCTCGCCCCCGGTGCCTCCTATGGATACGCTGCCCGTTTCTCGAAGTTCCTCGGGTTCCCTGGGTTCCCTGGGTTCCCCAGATTCCTCGGATTCCTCGGGTTCCCAAGGTTCCCTGGGTTCCTCTGGTTTCCCCGGTTCCAGGTTCCTCGAGATCCCCGGGTTTCCTCGGGTTCCCCGAGTTCTCCGCCCCTGGTGCCTCTGAGCCACATGCCAAGCAATGCCAAGCAATGCCAAGCACTGCCAAGCACTGCCAAGCAATACTAAGCAAGCGAGACAAGGCGAAGCAATGCCAAGCAATGCCACGCAATACTAAGCAATGCGAAGCACTGCCAAACAATGACAAGCACTGCGCCCATGCAATAAGAGACTTTCCCCTAATGGGGGTCGCGCCAGATTCATTTAATGCAGTCAACCCGTATAATAAGGATGCGCGGTAAGGATGTAAGGGCCTAAGAGGGACATGCAAACGTTTCCGAACGAGGTCGACCAGCGAAAGTCGCTAAGGATGGGCCGAAGGGGCAAGGATGAAAGGGTAGCCTTGGACAGTTGCTGATCCTAACTATGCGAGGTTGTCCGTGTTCACGACGCCACCCCATGCGTGACCAGCCCCCCCCCCCTGATCACGTAACGATTCGCGCCGACGCCGTCTTGGACAAACCCTTGCTTGCATTCCCAAACGGCGCCGGCGCGAGCCGTGACGTGACCAGCCCCCTCCCCCGCCTCCCCCCCCACCAGTCCAGCCCGTTCGCCAAGGGATTGAACTACCAAAAACAACGAACACGTCTCCAGGTGGCTCCCAGAACCGGTTCAAGCCAGAGGATCCAGATCCGAGGATCGAGGATCGACCGAAGATCGATGGGGGGTCGGAGATCGATCGAGGATCGGGGATCGGGCTCCAGGATCGAGGATCGATCGAGGATCTTACCCATTCAGCGCTGACCCCCGTGAGCCCCAACAGCAGGACCTCGGTGGCCCACACAGGCGGGCGGGCCGCCTGGGCCGCCGCGGTGGCGGAGACGACGACGGCCGTCTCGTCGAACAGCTCCTGGAGGGCGCGCGCGGCTCGCGGCCCGAAGGAGAGCAGGGAGAAGCGCGCGCAGCCAGAACCCCGGCAGCACGCAGAAAGATTGGATCTGGGGCCCGTCGTGATCAAAGAGAGGGGTGCCCCCCGTACGGGATTATTTCTTCCCATGGACACTGGGGATGGACACTGAGGATGAACACTGGGGATGGGCACTGGGGATGGGCACTGAGATGGACACAGGGGATGGGCACCCCTCTCCCTTATCCGCAACTGCGGGGGACTAGGTACTTCTGTTGTCAGGTCGGGCATGCCCTCCTACACGCGGATTTTGGACGAAAGTTGAAACATAGTCCACAAACGTTCAACAATGGTCAAACACATAGTAGCAACATCATCCCCAGAAACTTATTTCACGATCTTCAAATTTGCCACCTGTAGAGGGACATGCCCGATTTGATTATACTGAGGGGCATCGATAGGAGGGGACTGGCATAGGGGGGGGGGACATCGACCTGGAAATCGACGCTGCATCGCCGATGGCTCGGCGATGGGGCCCACATCGTGAACCCGCATGCTCCTGGGCAGGTTGGGGCTACCCGGCCCATCTGGGCGATCAGTGGGCGATCTGGGGTCAACGCATCCCCCCCGTGCCTGTCTCCCGAAACAATGGCGGGGTGGCGCCCGGGGGGGCGGCCTACCTAGGCGGAGGGGGCCTCTTGGAAGGCAGGGACCTCCCATCACAGGCCCCAGGAGGCTCCTCGGACGGCTTCGCTCCGAGACTGGGCGGCCCCCTCTGCCTTCCGAGAAGCCCCGCCGCCTGCGCAGAAGGCCGCCCCGCTTGCCCCCCTGTCTTCGGGGGTTGCCAACGGTGTCCCTGGCCCGAGGTGCCCCCAGCTCTTCGCCTAATCTTGGAGCCCCTAGGGCCCTCTGGGCCTCGAGAGCGGTGCTCTGGCGGCCGTGGGGGCCTCCAGGGAATTCCTGGGGGCACCTCGGGCCATGGGGCACTTCTAGCAACACCCGACTCTTGGGTGCCAGGCTGGTACGATGTGCTTCTGATGGACACGCACGTGCGACCCGAACGTGCGGCGCACAAGCATTACAGCGTCGCTGCCCCCGAGGGAGGGCCAGAAAGCGCCCGCCGCAGAGCAGGAACTAGAAAGCTTCGAGGCCCACGCTCCGCCCCTGCGAGGCTGGGCATCTCTGAGGACCGGCGCGGATCTAGACGATGTATCGGCCGTTGCGGCCAGTTCCGACGCGTTGAGAAACGCTCTGAGAGCGTTGCAGAAGTCGGCGGCGAGCGAGGGGAGAAGTGAGAAGAATTAGGCCTTCTCAGAAGCAGGCGGGACTTCTCAGAAGCCCTCGCGCCTTCTGAAACGTTTGCTGTGTCATCTGGGAAGGCTTAGGACACTTCTCCGAAGTTTGGGGGACTTCCGAGCCTTCCGAGAAAGGCCCGCCCCCTTCGCTCGCAGCCGAGGAACGTCCTGGATCGATGTATCCTGATGAGCTACTATCATGAGGAGGACGAGAGGGAAGGGGAGGACGAGGAGGAGGACGAGGAAGAAAGAGGAGGAAGAGGGAAGACGAGGAGGAGGAGGAGGAGGAAGAGGAGGAGGCGGAGGACGAGGAGGACGAGGAGGAAGAGAAAGCTGATTGAGGAACGCAGGGGGCTCTTCTTGCTGCCAGGGCACACCCAAAGCGCCCTGCAGTGGGACGCACAAAGACACACTGTCACTGTGTCTCCTCCTTTGGGGCGTGCGTCCGACCTGGACATTTAATATAACCATCGTGTAATATCTAGTTTTTTATGTAATTTCGGTATGGCCAGACAGCGCCCACCACGGAGCTTATACTACAAGACTTCTCGGCGCCCGCGTCGCTCCTGGGGGGGGGGGGGGCGACGCACACATAGTATCAGTATGCTTGGGCGACGCCGACTTGATGCAAGCTGCCAAGGGCACTCCACGTTGGCACGGCACCGCATTCCGAGTGGCCTCCAGGTAGCGAGGCGACGTCCACAGACAACTCAATGCACCTGACTACCTAATTACCAGACCACCCCAACCCAACCCAACCCAAAGACCTGATTTTCGGGTTGGGGGGGTGCGGGTTCCATCCGTGTGTTTGCCCATGTTCCCCGACGCCCCCCCCACTGTGGCAGGCTCAGCGGTTGACACCAACATCAAAATTGGCGGCGTGCCTCAACCGAGGAGAGATGACCCCGATCTCGGTGATGGTGGTAATACTCTGGCTTCCTAGGCGGCCGAAATATTGCCACCAACACCGAAATCTCTGATCCTCTTCCCCCGGTGGGCGCGCGCCCCCCTGTTCTGGTGTTGGTGCCAATTTCGAAGCCTCCAACACTGGGAATGGAGGGCAAATTGGGGCCTTCGGGTTGGGTTAGGGTGGTTGGTGGCTGGTGGGTATCCAGCGAGATGCGTCGATTAGCGAAGACGACCAGGGCAGGCACTGGCACGCTCGAGTGGCAATGCCGAAAGAGCTGGCGCAGCTGCTCTCAATCGACTTCGTGGTGCTGTCTCGGTGCCCGAGACTTGCCCTCCTCCCTCCGACGCGAACCAGCCTCGAACGTATCCCTGTCCCCGAGATGGACGAGCGAGAAGCGAGGGAAATCTTAGGGATGTGCCCTCGGGGGCCGAACAGATCCTTGAGATCGGCATCGAGGCGAGGTGATGCCAAACACAAGGATAGGGGTATACTTCGAGCTGGTAAGACACAGGCCACTACCTCCACGACCACGGGAGCCACCCAAGCCCGCTTTCCCCGCTCTCTCCGGTCCCCGCTCTCCGACTCCGGCTCCCGCCGCAGGCTCCAGCGCCCGTAATCCTCCGACGTCGGTCCACATGCTACCGACGTCGGTTCCCCGATCTTCTGACTCTGGCCGTGTCTTGGGAGGCAACTCTGCGGAGGTCTTGGGCAGAAGGTTTAAGAACTCTCGGGGCCGTTAAAACAAACAACTCTACCGGATTGGGCCGGATTGGGCCGGATAACGCCCCGATGAAGCGGGATTAAGCAAGCCTAAACGGGATTAAGCAAGATTGGACACGTCTTAGGCCAAGATATTATACCAGCGCCGATTCGAAATGTGATCTCCCAAGAATTGCAGCCTAACGTGTCTGCGTATTCGTGTACATCTCACTTCTGGCCTCCAACTCCAAAACCGACTCCTGGGTTGGCATGAAGCGAGCGGGTCCGAGTGAAACGGGCCCTGGATCCCAGGGCCATCCCGCAGGACCAAGTGGTCACCATGAAGCGTTTCCTGACGATCCCTGGGCCCAGAGAGGATCCCAGGAGCTCGGAAACAGCGGCGATTCCCCCAGGACCCGTTTCCTTCATGGCAATCCTGAAGGCCGTTGTGGACAACCGACATGGGTACGGAGAAAATGAGCACGATGCCCAGCAGCAAATGGTGCCCCAAACTGACAGCGGTCGCCGTTCGCCAGGCACCCGTCTGTCTCGACTGAACAACGGCCGCGGCGAAACCGACAACACATCCAATTCAAATGATCAGGAACTGCTGTCGGTCAACCTTTTGCCCTACAATTGCAATAATTACAAGAATGGACGTTCCAAACAATTACAAGAACGCCACACCAGTTCCAAAAATCATGGACGTTCCTAAGCGTCAAACTGGCGTCCCACCAATGCCAATAATGGAGGGCGGACCGTCTTCAAAATGCGGATCCTACCTCTTGGCCACACGCATACATTCGTCTGAGAAGCACGCGCCCTTTACAAGGGAGGATCGCGGGGCGTGTTCGACATGGAACTCTTGATGCACCCGCGGCGCGCACATGCGTTTTAAGGAACGCGGCGCGGCCCCAATGAGTGGAAAGCTTCCTCTACATCTGCGAATTGCTTGCTATGGCCTGGTGTGTGTTGGCACTGCTCGGCATTTGGGCGGTAAATTGCGCTGAACTGCCTTGCTTGGCGTTGCTCGACATTGTTTGATTTTGTTTGGCGTTGCTGGGCGCTGCGTTTCGTGATCACACCAGCCATTCAGGGCGTGAGTGGTTTAAGGGTTGTCCTCTTCCATCGTCAGTCTTCCCGTTCAAAGAGGGGTTTACTCCTCCCCCTGCCCCATACCCGAGGTTTGGACTGGCGGCGTCGCGGGGTGACAAAGCTTGCTTATTGGCTTCGACGAGGAAGCGAACATCATTCATGTTACGAAGGATTGGGCACAGTTTGGCCACCTTCGGGGGGTGGGGTGTGGCATGAAGGAGCCCCTCTCTTTTGATCGGCGTCCTCGAAAATGGCCCCCAGGACTCCCGAAGAGGGCGAAGATGGCCCCAATATGTGCCCAGGAGGCCCCGAGAGGCACCCGAGAGGCCCCCACGATGCACCCCAGAGGCTCCCAAGAGACCCTCGAGGCGCCACAAAGGGCCCCTCAGAGGCACTCGAGACGCCCCAAGAGGCCCCTGGACCACCCAGATGCCCCCAAGACGCCGCAAGAGGCCTCCAACAGGCCTCTGGCCTTTCTGAGTCTGCCCGCCCTCCTCCTCCATTCTCTCCCTTTCGGGAAACGACGGCTTCCCCAGCCTTTAATTTCACTGCATACTTTTTGGTTGCGGCCACGAGACAAGGGTCAGGCGGCGAAGGCAACGTCCGGGCCACGGGCGAGGCTAATTGGCTAGGACTGGCGCGCCGGCCGGCCCCCTCAGACGGCAGCTGCAGGCTGGGTGACGCTTAACTGGCTGGCGCACTGCAAGCTCGGGCACGTGCACTGGACCAAATGACCAGAATTCAAGTGGCCAACACAAGACCCGCGCAGGACCCGCGGACCTCAGTGGGCAAGTCATTGTGCAAGGTGAAGATGGGATGGCCACAGGGGTGAGTCGCCGATGTGGCGCCAGACTCCAAACGGATGACCTGCGTAAGCCAAGCCGGCTGAGCAGTCGTGGACCGTGGTGCAACGCACTGGGGGGGCTGAAGGTGGGCCTGAAGGACTGTACCTGAAGCTGAAGGCTGGACCACTCAGCACACTAGCCAGCCCCAAATCAACCAAATCACAGTGTCGGGGGGTAACCGTGCGACTGAGACCCATCCAGCGCGTGCCGGCACGGCGAGGCCACTGGGAGCGGGAGAGCCCGCTGGCGTGGTGAGCATCGCCGGCGAAGGGGTAGAGATGGAGTGCACTGGAGTGGTGGTACCGTGAGGCGAGCTGGACCCGATCAGAGGGTCTCCAAGAGCACAAAATGAGCTATACCGCCTGGCGTTACTTGGCGTTGCTTCCATTGGTTGACGTTGAATGGCATTTGTTTAAATTAAATTGCTTGGCGTTGTTTGCGTGCGTGTGTGTGTTCTTCCCGTCCGCGCCAGGCGTCCTCTCCTCTTCCACCGTGCATTGCGGCCCAATTGCATCTAGCGCGCCCCACTGATGCCCGATCGCAGGAGCAGTAACCTCTGCCCAGCCGCCGACGGAAAAAAAGTGTGTGTGTGTGTGTGTGCGTGTGGTGTGGCATTGCTTGGCGATGCTTAGCATTGCTTGACAATGATTTGCGTTGTTTGACGATGTCTGGTGTTGCTTGCCATTGGCGTTATTTGGCATTTCTTCGCATTGCTTGGCGCTGCTTTGGGATATTTGGCGTTGTGCAGCATTGTTTGGCGTTACTTGGCATTGCTATGCGATCCCTGGCGTTGTTTAGCGTTGTTTGGCGTTGCCTGGCATTGTTTGGCGTTGCTTCGCATTGCTTTGCGTTGCTTCGCGGTGTTTTGCATTGCTTGGTGTTGCTTGGACTTTCTTGACTTGCATGGCATTCAGCATGGGGGAAGCGGGTCCTGCTGGAAGCAGGCCCTGGACCCCAGGGTCTTCCCCGAAAACGGGTTCTTCATTTCTGGCAGTCCCGAGGCCCGTGGAAGGAAGGCCCCAGAAAGCCAAAAGCTGCAAATCAAAACAACTCCGGAATCATGTCTCTCAGGGCCTTTTTTCTCCCCCATCACAAGCACTGCTTAGCTTTAGTCGGTGATGGCCGGAAAAAGGGCAAAGCAACCATGGGAATGCAGTCAGAAAGCACAAGCAAGAAACCAAAGGAACGCAGGAGGGAAACACGACTAATCAACACTAGGGAACGCGACGCAACAATAAAAAAACAATGTCAAACAACCAATGGGGTCGGAGTAGATGGGGTCGGAGGATCTCGCCGCATCGCCATTACATCGGCGATGCGTCGGGGATGCACAAGCGATGGATCGTCGACGTCGGCGACGCATTGGCGGCGTCCGCGTTAAGCAAGCCGGGCTCTACATCGAGCCGCTTCGGCGATGCTTCGGCGATGCGGCGCGATCCTCCGACCCCATTATTACTCCGACCCCATCTAAAAGGCCTGGAGGTAAGAAAACACGACAAAGCAACGCCGGGGCACGCCAGCAGGCCAAGTCGGGAACGCCACAAGAAAAAACACAGCACAAAGCAACCCCGGGGGAATCCAGGCGCGACCGCGTCCAGCACCCGCCGGTCTCTTCACGAACACATGAGAAGCCGTAGGCAAACCCAAATAGGGCAAACCGTGCAAGAACTACGAGAATGTAGCGCTGTGCCTTTTCAAAAGTGGGGCTCTCGCCCAAAAATGTTGCAATCGTAAGAGTGATGGAATATGGTTCCATTTCAAATCGGGGAGACGGCGGACTCGGGTTGGCCTGACGGAACCATCAGGAAAATGACGAGACCTAGTCTGAAATTTGACACGAGCCCCCGCAGCAAATATCCCACGAAAACTGGCCCATCAAAATTCGGGACGCGCAAGTCAAGAACCGCAAGCGAAACCGAATTCCTGCGCACTCGAATCTCACGTTTCCCCGGCAAAACGGACCGCTCCCGTGAACACCCCGGTTGAGCAGAAACTCCTGTAACATATACACGGCAAGAAGGCGGTTCCTTTGCATACTTGGGCGTTCGAGTGGGACTTCCTCGAAGTGCACGACCGAACTGTGGCCTTGAGTAGTAGTTGCACACATGGGGCCGGTTCTTTTTGCAAACGGTGATGGCCATGGACACCTCGCTGACCTGCCTGATCAGAGCTTCCCGCGTCCCTAGCTACACTTGTGGATGCCACGACGATGGACACCCTAACAGTCCTATCATTGAATTGAAACTGTGTTTATCATGTGGGACAAATGTTCTAAACATATGTGAAACATGTTTTCACATGTTTAAACATGTTTTAACACAATTCCTAGACATCTGGGAACACATTGGCAACATGCTTCCTCTCCATTGATCGTCCTCCACAACGCTAGTAACATGCAAGGCAAGTTTGTTCTCAAAGCTGCGTGCCTGAAGTGGCAGGCCCGTCGGGTGTTGATGTTTCACAGGTGCATTCCTTGTAGCGAGAAGGAGGGCGTCCAGGAACTCGTGAGGAACGAAGCGGGGGACGGGACGGTAGCTTGCAGCACGGTTGCTACATGTTGGGGTTGCTCTGGGCCTCTTTGGCAAGGCTTCGGCTTGCGCGCCGACAGCCGCCCCCAGCCAATCCCGCCCAGCATCGACAGGCCCCCCCGGATAGTCCAGAGCGGTCTCAATACCTCGACGCTGTGGCGCGGAGCGCACCAGGTGGCGCCGCCAGAGGCGGCGCCAGCGTATTGAGACCGCCCCAGACTGCACTGGGGGCCTGGGGCCTGTTGAGCCCAGCTGAGACTAGTCGCGACGGCTGATGAGGCCAGTCGGGACTACCTGGGGGGGCCTGGCTGTGCGCAACCCGGAGCCCTACCAGGCCGGGCAAACATCAGCGGCGGGGTTATTGCGTACCTGCGGTGATAAGAATAGGCCCGACCTAGGCGACGTGGCAAACACTAGGACCTCGACACGCAGCGGTGAACAAAAATGCCGCGTTATCCTCCTCGAGCGTACCCAGGGCGGCAGTCCTCGAACTTCAACCGCATCGAACTGATGGCCTTGCCACCTGAACTCTGACACACCTGACTAGCCCGCTGTGGTGCAGGCGGGATCCGCGATGGTTGAAGTCCAATGCTTGGGCGACTTAGATCCGACCGTCCTATCCAGAACTCCAAAACTCCTCCTCCTCCTCCTCCTCCTCCTCCTCCTACTCCTCCTCCTCCTCCTCCTCCTCCTCCTCCTCCTCCTCCTCCTCCTCCTCCTCCTCCTCCTCCTCCTCCTCCCTCCCTGCCGTGGGGCACCCGAAGGGGTCCCCCCCTCCACCGCACGGTGGGACCCCCAGGCTTTGGGGTTCGGCCACTGTCCGACCACGCCGCGGCAGCACACCTGCTTGGCCACTCGCGCCTCCGGAGCGCGCGGCCACCCTCCAAAACTGATCGCAAGCGCTCTCGAGAGAGCGAAACGGAATTAGCGTGGGGAAACGAGTCCCGAGGGAGACGGGTCCTGGACCCCGGGGCCTTCCCCCGGGACGGGCTCCTCGCCATGAGACGTTTTCGAACGGTCCCGGGGCCCGTGGAGGGCCCCAAAGGACCCGTTTCCCTCGAGACCCGTTTCCGTCAAGACCCGTTTCCAAACATGCGACGTCTTGATTTTTGTCAATACGGGGTCCCTGGAAATCCCGACCCTTTCCCTGGGACCGGTTTTTCATCCTGAACCGTTGTTTGACGGTCCCGAGGCCCGGTGAGGGCCCGCCGAGGCCGAAATTGGCCAAAGACCTCCCGTCCTGAATTTCTTGAACGACGTGATCATGTTGGTAGTCCCCAAACGTGGTAGTGACAACACCTGGCGGTGAGTCTCAGGCGATTTGGTGTCACCACCCGGTTTGGGGACTCGTGCGGTTTTCCGAGGACGTCCCGAACGCTGGGGGGCCCAGGAGTCACAAAACCCGGTGGTGACCCCGCGTCCCCAAACCCAGCGGTGACCTTTTTGGGGATTCCAGGTCGCCACCCGGTATCTCACCACCGGGTTTGGGGGTTCCCGATCCTGTCCGGGCGTTCCCTCCTGGCAGCACACAGCCGGGAGGCGCAGGAGACGGCCGCACGGCCTCCTCGCGTTCCGACCGTCCCTGCGCGGGGTGGAGCAGGGACCGAGCGTCCCGGCATATTCCGGTAGGCCTACCACGGCATGCTCTCAGAACCTGGAAAAGCCCGCAGCCAAAAAGCAAGGCTGTTAGAACACAAGCCCGATGCGTGGAAACACGACAGCCCCAGACCGAAATGTTCTTAGAACCTCGAAAAGTCCGCAGCCAAAAAGCAAGGCTGTTAGAACAGAAGCCCGATGCGTGGAAGCACGACAGTCCGACATGTTCTAAGAGCACGTCGTGGAAGCCGCAACATCTGGTGGGCCTATAATGCGGCGAGCTGGGACGCTTGGCCACTGCTTGCCTGCTCGCGTTCCCCCCTCCTGCGCGGGAGGGGGGGGTGAGGGGGGGGCGCCGCTGCGGTGGGGGGCGGCAGGCGGCCGCTCGGCTCCGCTCCTGGAAAGCCTCGATGGTGGCGCTGTCGCTGATGCTGAGCGACTTGGCGGGGGCCCGAAGATCCCCGTTTCCCAAAACATGTCGAGGCGTCGTCGTCGTCGTCGTCGTCGTCGTCGGGGTCGTCGTCGTCGTCTCCCTTCAAGGTCGGCGGCACCGGCCGTAAAGCGTTCGCAATATCTCGGGAGCGGCCAAGAGAGGGGGTGTCCAAGAGGGGGGGGTGCAAATCATGGCCGGCGGCACGTGCGCGGCCCAGCGGGGGGGCCTGGGACGTAATGAAACAAGAAGAGGCGCCATGAAATCTGGGGAGATATCATGGCCCCCGCCATGAGATCCACCCCCCCTAGTCATCACCCCCCTCTTTTCCGCCCCCGAATATCGAAGTATTCAGATGTTGTCGCCGGTTCTCCGCTGTTTTGCAACCTCGGGATGCGTTCCAACGGCTGTGCCTCGCCGCGTGGCGCCCGGGGGCGCTCGGACGGTCCCGAGCGGCGGCTGGAGGCCCGAGTGCTGGCCCAGAAACCGAATCCTGGCGCGAAGACCCAGAGAGGCGAGGCCCAGAAACAACTGGAGCAGTCATTGTTTCTGCTGTTTGCTGCCTCCAGGGGGGGGAGGAGGAGGAGGAGGAGGAGGAGGAGGAGGAGGAGGAGGAGGAGGAGGAGGAGGAGGAGGAGAAGGAGAAGGAGAATGAGGAGGAGGAGCCCTCAACGGATCCCGAAATCGTCAGAAAACAACTCTGGGCGATAAGCGGGCCCTGGGGAAGTGGTCCAGACCTCTGGGGCTCACGCATCGAGCACGAATTCAGCGCCACACGGAGAGCATTTTTGCATTGCGGCGATAGCGGGCGCCATGGGGGGGGGGGGGAGAAGGGGTGGGGGCAGGGGGGGGGGCCAAACGCAACGCCCGCGCCACGCTGCGGTGCCAGACGTTTTGCGGCAGTGCAATGCCGGGGCTGCACTCGGGGGGGAGGGGGCCAGCGCGCAGATTGGGGGAGATCCCGCTTGTCTGCGATCTGCCTACTGCGATATGCAGTGGAGCTTGTCTCGGCCAATTCTCTCGCAAGCTGGGCCAGCGGGACTGGCTTCTTCAAAAAGATGGGCATGCTCGCGGAACCTTTGGGGCGCTTCCCTTCCCGAGCACGCTGACATTGCAACGCGCGACCGTTTGTGGGGGGGATTCGGGGCACGCGCCTTGAAGCCCCCGGGTTCCCTTTGTGAGCGAGCCACCCATCCAGCGCAAAAACTCTACTCGACGGCCTGTCGTCAATGTACCAGCAATATGGCTGGTGGCCCCGCGGATTGGCCAGCAGCTCACTGTGGTGTGCACAGAATCCAAGGCCATGCTTCTTCACGCGTCTCTTGAAACCATGATGGATCGCACGCCGCTGTCGGCATGCCGCGCAGAGCCATCCCTTGCCCCACTTGTGCCGCGCGTGCGACCGCCTGGGATTCTCGAGCTCATCCTCAGGAGCCGATGGAGGAGGAGGAGGAGGAGGAGGAGGAGGAGGAGGTACCGATTGCGGCGGCGCATCGATCTCCCAGGCGGGCTGAGCTGCGGCCACTCCGACAGACGGGCTTGAGCTCTTGACTGGTTTGGCGAGCCCTCTGGATCCAGCCATCGGCGCGACCCTTGGCCAGAGTTGGAGGGCTTCTGAAGCATATCGGATGTATCTCTTGAGAGTGGCGGTCTGAGTCGCCTGATGCTCAAGCTTGCTGATTTTCATCTGGGGCCCTCTGGCAGCGGCTACCCTCGCAAGTCTGCCAGCGGCATCGTTGCCACTAGCCCGACGCTGCTCTTCAATGCCAGGGGTCAAAGAGTCCAGGTCGACATGCGCTTTCATGCCGTGGAGCCCGGGGCCGACGCGGGGCCGCGCTGGCCCCCGCCTGGACCATGAAGGCCCCGTGCAGGTCGGCCCGCGATTTGTTTGCTCTTCTGGTGGACGTCTATAGCTCCTGCGTAATATACAAAGATCTAGGCGGGGGGGGCGTCAATAGCGGCGGCAAGCACGGCGCAGCGCTCGGCAGCGGGGGAGGTAGGAGGGGTGAGGTTGCCCGCGCGCCCTTTCACGCAGGCGGCGACTTCTCTGCGGCCGCCTATGGCCACTATCGCCCAGCCCGCTAGATTGTAACATTTAGCTCCTGGTTTGAAACAAGAGCCACCCGTGGGACCCCCAGGGAACAAGCTTCCTGTGGAGCAAGGTCGGGGCCCCGACGCTAGAAATCTGCGCATTCGCACCTGAAGCCCGCTGGGGCCCCTGAATCGAATTCCGGTAAAACTCAAAACCGAAGACCAGGACCTGGTCGGAAATATTGGTTCTACTCTCCAGCTCGTCTGCTGTGAAGTCTAAGTGCGCTCGCGATCCGGCCGGGGCGCTGCAATCCAGAAGCCCTCGCTTCAGAGTGTCCCTCGCAGCTCCGCAGTGGCATCTCTGGTCGACGTCGCAGCCTGCGTCCTAATGCACTGGGTGAGAACGCAAACGATTGTGGGTTGTGGACCTGGCCTTCTGATTCAAAATATTACTATCTATGAAGCATCTGGGCGCCCGAAAGTCAGAGCGTTTTTTGGGTTGGGCCTGCCCCGGGCTGCCTGCGTCTTCCGGGGCAACATTCTAGGCGCGCGGGTCGTGGGCGGCCGCGCGAGCCCGCTCTCGTCTTGCAGCCCAAAAATCGAACGGCAACTCCAGCCTGTCCTCTTGAGGGATAGGATGGCGGCTCCAAAGGAGCCTCGCTCCGCGGAAGATTTGGAAGGGGGGATGCGAGGACGGGTTCGGCCAGGCCCTTCGGTTCTAGAAATCCCCGAGGGTGCGAGGCCTGAGCGGCCGCGACCCAGATCGTCGTCGCCCGCATCAGCACGGGCAGGCCCCAAGCCTGCACGCCGCGATGGGGTCTCTAAGAACAGTCCAACTAAAGGGCCGCCTTCGCGTAGCACATCTTTGGACAATAGTCCGCAAGTACTCTGCTGGCAGATTCCGATGCCCGCAATGACCAATCCCCACCACCCCGGCCCCGTAGGATGGCCTGGTGGAGGCCTGTGGCCCAAGGTTTCCGTGCATTCCCTACAGCTATCTTAGCCGCTCGAATCCGATGCCGTCGAGTCCGCCGTCGCACAGATCGTCGGTTAAGGGTCGCCTTGGCAAGACGTCTGCAAATCCGAATCCTCGCTCCAGCAGAGCGGCCCGCGCCTAGATATGTTGCCGAGTGGGCATCTTTGGAGCCGACGCACTCACCCAGGGCCTCCCTCATTTTCTGCCTGAGCCGAGGGTTCGAAGCTATGACCTGAGCTTTGTGCTGCGCGAGCTTGCGCTCCAGGCCTCCTTGAACGATGACAGTCAGCCTGGCCGCAGCGCGCTGCAACTCTCGGGCTCGGCCTTATTGCGTTTGATGCTGCGGTCCCAGGAACAAATCGCCGATGGTCATCTGCAAATCGGCCCCAGTTAAGGTTTTTGCTGCTCCAGCTGTTCAGGGGCCCCGAGCTGTAAACCTGCACTGGAAAAGTCGCCCGCCCGCAGCCAACCGCAATGCCTCGCGCCGGATGGTTGACCATCTGCGCTAAATTTTTTGGTGGTAACCAGGCGCTGGCTGCTGTGCTGCGTTAAAACAACCTTGAGGATCTTGCTGCTGAAACCCGTGTCGCGGGCCCTCTCAATCGGCTTGGCGTGACTGACGCACTCGAAATAATTGCTGAGGTCCCACAGCGCAGCTCCTGAATGCAATCGCACCTCACGAGTCGCTCCACTCTCAGCCCTGAGACACTGCCCCCCCTCAAAAAAAACGCCCACGATGCTCTTGCCCGCCAGGTGGCAATGGAACTCCTTTGGCGCGCCAAATCCTATTGCCGATTTTCTCATTGGCGGACCTTGGACCGGGCGTGGTGAAGTCCCGGCATGCTTGGGATCGGCACCGGGACTACTGCGTGCAGCTGCTTGGGCATAACACCCATGAGCTTGACGAGAAGCAGGAAGCGGCATGCCAGACAAGTTGCGCCTGGCCAAGCGCCAGGCCCTGGACATGCCCAGGCCCACAGCCGCCCCGCGTCGCGGAGGTCGCGCGAGAGAACTGCTAGGCAGCGCCCGTCAACTCCTGGGGTTCTATCATGGGCAGCTGGGGCTCGCAGGGCCCTGGGGGCACCTGATAATGAGGCCTACTTCCAATGGTGTCCCAAAGCCGGCTGAGTCCATCGGCATCGCGGTCGAGAACCTTGGAGGGGCGCCCAGTCCACGAGCCTGTCCAGGGTACTGTTTGAGGGGCCACGCGTCCAAAACCTTGGCCAACCTGCGAGCCCATCCAGCATTGCCCTGAGTGCTTACTTGGACCCACTACCGCCAGGCCCGAGAGGCGTCTCTCTTTTCCAAGTCGACTTCCCTACCAATCGACTCGGTGATGCGGTTCAAAACGCCATCCAAAGCCTCGGGGCTCAATTCTGATTCCAGGGCCCCCGTTTGCGCATCCAGGATGAGGAGTTGGAGGCTCTGATGGGTGCTGTGGAGGCACTGCTGGAGGACCGTGGAATTCTGGAACTCTGGCGGGGGGTCTTCCAGAAACTCGGCTAAGCTTGGAGCCCTGCGGCCTCGAGCCTATGAAACTTGAGAACAAACTGCACCGCGCTGCGCATCCAGCGAAAAGGTCCTGCATGTGACTTCCACTTGACTCGGCGGTCCTCTAAAACCTGCTCCGCCACGATCCAGCGGGCCCTCGGGGGGCGGGCTCTGGGGTTGCAACGCGACATCGGTCAATTCGGCGACCGTAACTTCCAAACCCCTGGCCAAAACATGATAGACCAGATCAACAACTCTGCGCTGCTCATCTGGATTCAGTGGGCTGGCGCCGCAGCGGAGGATGGCCTCGGCTGCTTGCAGCGCTGCCTCTGCAGCGTGCCACTCTCGCTCGGGCGTCTTGGACCCAAGAACTGGCTCGGTCGGCATGCGCCGCGGCTTGCGCGAGACCAGGGCGGCGGAGCCATCGTCGGCCAAGATGTCTATGCTGGCTAGGCGGCGCGTAGAGGGCATCAGTCGGGAACGAGCGGTCCCGAAAACACATGCCTCAGACACTAACGAAACACAACGCATCCCCAACATGGCTGGGCATGCTTCGTGAGACATGTCGGGGCATCAGCAGCGCCAACTGCCATTCCAGCTCGCAGCGTGAATCCATGCGGCTAAATATTTGCGGGGTTAACTTTCTAGTCTCCTGCTGGAGAAATGTGCATATGATTTTCGTTCTGCAACACTGCAGCTGCTGCCGACATGCCTCGGTTGATTTCATCCAGGCCTGCGCCAACCTGCGTGCAGGCTGACAGGATGCCCGCGACTCCTCGCCCAGGTATCTCCATCCGAACCCCCGCGAGGCGCCCCTGCGGCACCAGATCCTGAGCTCCAGAAGGCAACTCCAAACTTTGAACTTCAAAATCAAAACCGCGACGGACCAGGACATAAACTCCAGCCGAAGGTGTTTCGGTTGAGCTGAATGCGCCTGCCTGACATACTGCTTGCCATCCCCCGCGATGGCACCACTGAGCTGTCTGCGTGATGAAGTGCTCTGTGCACAGATTGCACTCCTGCGAGCGCAGCTGTCATTGTTCGCGACGAGCTTGTAGGCCATGATAGGAAGAATCTGAGGACTCAGAAGATGACGACGCCGCCGCCTTCGCTGCTGTCTGGCCGACCACGACCTTGAGCCTCTTGGCCGCGTCCTCGTTGGTGAGCCCTGCTGTGACCATTGTCGCGTGCACGGTCTGCATCTGGTCAAGGGCCCTCGTGCGCGCCTCCGCCATCTGCCCATCGTCGTTCATGTCAGAAGCCACTGGGCTCGGCGCGGCAGCACCTTCACCTTCAGCTTCTGCACCTGGTTGCGTTTCTGCGTGGGCGTCTAGAACATCGTTAGGTACGTACTTATCTTTCTGCAGCTGCTGCTGCGCTTGGATCTTCTCCAAGCATGCGCACATAGCTTCGAGGTGTTGGTCGAGAGCGGGTGGGATCGCCTCCGTAATCAGGTTTGTTGCTGCGACCTGCGATGAAATAGTTGACTGCCTCGGACATCGGCACATCCTTGGTGGCCTGCTGCGCTGCCGCCTGCTGCGCCACCGGCAGCTGCGCCTGCAGCCGCTGGACGTCCGCGCTGATATCCTGGATCTCGTCAATGGGCTTCTTCTGCTTCTTTGAGACTGTGGCCAACTGCTGGGTGAGATGGATGACCGTGTTCTTCGTCAGCTGAAGGCGACGGTTCTGCTGGTTGAGCTGACCTGTGAGACTCTGAGGCTGCTGATCGGGGGTCTTCTCTTGTAAAGCGACCTGTTTGGTCTGCTTGAGGGCCTCGACCGCGTCCTTGTACTCCTTCGAAGTGTCGGCTTTCCACGGCTTCCAGAAGGTGACCTGGGCTTGGGCCAATTCGATGGTGGATGGAAAAACTTCACCTCGAACGCCCTTTTTCTCCTTGTGTGGTATGACATGCTCTCGCTATCCTCTGCAGTCGTCTGATGCATCAGGGGGCCCGCGAGACTTCCACGCTGCCATCGCCCGTGGCCTCGTCCTGCTGGCTGATGTCCTCCGTCACATAAGCCGGGCCGCCCTCGCGACGCCGAGCGGGCACCTGACAACGCGGGTCCTCCTCTTGCTGGGAGAAGGCTTGCGAGCGCCATCGTCTTGACTGCGAACTTCGTGCCACAGTTGGTACAACGGGTAGTTCCACGATCTGCCCAAGCCCAGCCGCTGCATGACTGCGAGATTCGTGCCACAATTGGTGCAATGTGTAGCTCGGGCCCAGCCGCTGCAGCCATGCAGTGGACAGGCAAGGCACATGCAACGAGCCATCGCGCCGATCCTATCAGAAACACTAGGCCGATACACGCGGGTTGTGAGAGATGACCCTTCGGCCGATGGGTGACAATCGCACTCTGGTGTGGCGGGATGGTTGCGGAAAGCTGGCCGAGGCAGCCAGGCCTGACGGAAAGGGGGTGCCCTTCCACCTCGGCCTCGAGCCTCTGGAATCGGGACGGGAGGTAAGCTCCGTCTTGAGCCAAGAATGGCTACGGGGGCTACAGTTGTGATTTCTGGCGGTGGTGCATGTTTTCCGCAACGTCGGCCTTCAGGGGGGGAGGCTGACGGTGACGACGGGAAAGGAGGACGACGACGAGTAGGAGAAAGTGGAGGGAGGGGGGTACTGCGATGTTGGTCCCAAGTACCAGGGGCAAGAGACAGCACCAAACGGCACCGAAAACGCCGAGACGACGTGGAGGGAGGGGAAGGGTGAAGGGAGAGACGTGGAAAGAGAGATGGTGGGAAAGAGAGAGGGAGGGGTGGGGATGGCGAAAAAAGGGTATCAAGGGTCAGGGCAAGTTCCGTACTTGCGGGTCGGGATCGGGGCTTCCCTACGGTCGAAGTTATCATGTTGCTTGCTTTCTGGGTAGAGGAGCAAAATTGCACGGTCCCCCTCCAAGCATGGACGCCCCCGGCGCAAGCAACATGTTGACAAAGCTGACCAGACAAAGCTGCAGAAACATAATCTGTTGACGGCCCGAGCGGAGTTATTGGATCTGCGCTCATCCCCTCCCTGGCGCACGGAGTGCGCCAGGGGCGGCGACGGAGGCGTTGCTGGAAGGGGCAGGCGCCGATCCAAGAAGTCCGCGCGGACTTCATGGAAATCATGTTTATGCAGTTATCTGTGATTCGGCACTCCCGTGGCGCATGCTGACCAAGATTTCGAAGCGAGTCCAGCGTTGGTGACGAGAGCTCCCAGAAGGCTCAGAAGGGCGAAAGCGAGGCAACAGTCGCGGCATCGGTACTATTCTCTCCGCCGAATGCCGTCCTACTCCTGCACCAACACCACCATGACCGTCACCAGCACAACCTAGAGGAAGAAGAACACACCTATACATAAACTTCCGACGGTCCGCGCGGATTTCTGGGACTTGCGCTGGGCCCGCGCCTCCTCCTCCTCCTCCTCCTCCTGTCGGGGTCCGATGTCGTCGGGGCGATACTCTTCGCAAAAACATATAACTTTCTGATTCGTACAATTCGTCGCTTTCGTTTATTGATATTATGTTGAAGACCGAGGACGTCGATACTTTCGAGCCTCGAGGTCGTTATTTAGTACTTCTGTCATTGTTGTTCCCGCTTCCATGTCCAAGAGGCACTTTTTCGGAAACGGTGCGGGGCGGGGCCCCCGACCCTCAAAATCACTCAACGTCGAACCAGGCCGCATTGCCACGGAGCCGGAATCGATTCGGATCGGCCGCGCCAAGATGCACCACGACGCCCATGTGGGTATCGGGCTGCGTCGGATCGTCGGCACACCGGCATCCAGTCGCATCGAGCCTGCCGCGATCGACGTCGAGTCGATATTGCACCGGATCGATCGGACTGAAATGGACCCTGTCCCGGCCCTCCCCAGATACCCGGCGCTCCAGTGTTTTCGATGCGGTCTGGACCACTGCCCTGGGGCGTTTGTTTGTTCGTTCTGAGTCGTTGTCTGACGGTCCCAGGGCCCATTGAGGGCCCCTTGGAGGCCAAACGTGGCCAAACACGGGCCGCTCCTCCTCCTCCTCCTCCTCCTCCTCCTCCTCCTCCTCCTCCTCCTCCTCCTCCTCCTCCCCCTCCTCCTCCTGAGTTATTTTCTGCCGCTTCCAGGGCCAACTGAGGGCCGAGCCGCCGCGGCACGCTGCACAGGAGACGAGGGCGCCTGCGCGCGACACCACGCGGACGGCTTACGCGCCAGTGTCGCCGCAGATGACCCCCTCCTGCTCCTCTGCCTCCTCCTCCTCAGCCTCATCACTCCTCCTCCTCTTCCTCCCTCCTCCTCCTCCTCCTCCTCCTCCTCCCTCCTCCTCCCTCCTCCTCCTCCTCTCCTCCTCCTCCATCCTCCTCCTCCTCCTCCTCCTCCTGCTCCTGCTCCTCCTCCTCCTCCTCCTCCTCCTCCTCCTCCTTCTCCTCCCCCTCTTCCTCCCTCCTCCTGCTCCCCGCTCAGCTGCCCGCACTGGAGGCCCTCGGCTCGGAGCAGCCGCATGTGCAGGCGCCGCGCGCAGGCGCCGCGGCACGCCTGCGCTCCGTTGGACACGGCCGTGGCGCTGGCCCAGAGCGCCGCCAGCCCGTCCTCCGCCGCGGCACGGCGAGTTCTATGGTCGGGGAGCTCCGACCAGGGAGAGATTGAGATGTCCCTGGGGGAATAAAAGTACTCCCAAAGATATCGTTTCAGAGGTTTGGAAATCTTATCGTATCGGAGGGGCCCACGGCGGAAACAGCTCGCCGCGAGCTGTCCGTCCGTGGGTCCCTCCCAGAAGGGTTCGATTGGCTCCGCCCCTCGCGCAGGAGAGCCCAGAATCGCCTCCTCCTCCTCCTCCTCCTCCTCCTCCTCCTCCTCCTCCCAAGCGGGTCCAATCGAATCAAGAAGTTGGATCGGCGATCGAAACGCATCTGATCCGCGAAAATCGGCAGCCGAGTCGGGAAGAGTCGAATCTGCGGAAATCGGCAGGCCAGTATGCCTCCAATAAAAAATCGGAACCCAAATCGGAATCTCGAATCGAATCGAATCAGGATCGGAAGCTATCGAAGTGGAAGCGAATCGAACTGGAGAAATCGAAACGAGCCCTGTCATGGAGGCAACTCCTGGGGGCAACAGGATCCATACAGTTGTCCACTGCCCCTGGCCTGGGCCGTCCTGGGCCCAGGAGCGGTGTACTGTGTGCACCACTGGCAATAGCCAGGAGGGCGCATGCAACCGCTCCTGGGCCAAGAACGGCGGGCCAGGCTTGAGGCAGTGCAGACGTATAGATCCCGTCGCCCTACTCATGGGAGGTCTTCGCAATAGCGATGCATGGCTAGCAGGCCCGACCAAAAGGCCGTGAAGCCGGATCAGTCCGGACTAAGCCCGGGACTCAGCCCGATTAAGCCCTGGATTCAGCGGGATCAAACAGGAGCAAGCCTGATTGAGTAGGCTCAGGCCAGATCTGGCCAGCTTTCCGACCAGGGAGCTAATAGCGCCGACTCTGAATTTTACCTCCCAAGAATTGCATCCGAACAAAAAACCTCCGTTGGCCCCGCCCTTACCTCGGAAACGGCAAGGCCGCCTATCGTTCTCCAAAACAAGATTTCTTAAACATGCAAACGGTGAAAAAAACGGCGACAGGAAACAGCAACGGGAAACGGCTCCGCGACTGGAACCGGAGCCGGAACCGAACAAACACACGGCGACGGAACCGGCAACAAATCGGCGACAGAACCAACAAGAAAACGGCGAAACGGAACCGGTAAAAAAAACTGTCGTTTCCAGGGCCCACTGAGCCCTCAAGATCACTCAACGTCGAACCGGGCCGCATCGCCACGGAGCCGGAATCGAATCGGATCGGCCGCGCCGAGATGCACCACGACGCACATGTGGGTATCGGGCCGCGTCGGATTGTCGGCACCTCGGCATCGAGCTGGTGCATCTCTGCGGCCGCGCTAGCCCGCGCGCGCTCGCGCGCGCAGCGGCCAGCTAATTTGGCGCGACTGACGCGGCAGCGGTGGCGCTTACCGCCGGGCGCGTCCCAGCGGGCACTTCAGTGCGAGTCGGCGACTTGGGCGGGCGCGGCATCATGGCGACGTCGACAGTGGTAGACACGATGATGATAGTAGTGATGCTGGCGATAATGGCGACAGCGGCGGCGGCGCGGCCAGCGACGGCGCCGACGCTGATGGCGCCGACGACGACGACGGCGCACTCGCGCCGGTGATGAAGGTTGGAGAAGGAGTTCGACGCGCGCGCGCGGCCGACGCGCGAGAGCGGTCCGCGTGGGAAATGCTCGGATCGTGTCCCCCCCAACACGCGCGCAACGGCGTTCGAAGTATTTCGACATGCGGTGCGAGTGGATCGTTTGGCAAAGGTGAACGTGGAAGAACTTCTTTTTTGCGCGGGGGAAAGTCGCAGGAGCGCGATCGCCTTTTTGTTGTCTTATCTATATGCAGAGAAATGGAAACTGCTGGTGCGAAACTATTGTTTGCTTTACATGTTTATTGGACACTCGACTTTTAAATCCTTCCGAAGGGTTCGAGGGATTTCGGCATGCGTGCGCGACGACGCGCGCGCGAGCTTCGTCGCATCGGTTGCAAAGGATGCGCGCGAAACCCGTTTGGTAGCATGTTATGAAGACGCGCTGAAAACCGATGGTTGTCTCAAGAATTCACAAGAACGCGAACGCACGTTTTTTGTGGAAACCCGTGTTGCGAACTCATATTTTTTCATATGCCGGTTGGACACCCTAATTTTTCATGCTTGCACAGCCGAAGGTTGTTGAAGGATTTCGGCACGCGCGCGCGATAACGCGCGCGTGTGCACTTTGCCCCATCAAATGCAACAGTAAAAACGTATGGTTGTTGATAAACGAATGCGCGCGCATATTCTTTTGGCACAGCATGACAGGGGGTCGATACTGGCCTGCCTGGGATGCTACGAACTCATGCTTAGGATGGACGGTGGGGCAAAATCGCATGCAAACTCCAATACGTAAAGGGGAACCGATATTCCCAAGGGGGAGTCGAACCTATTCTCTTTTAAGAAAGGAGAATGTATTCGTTACAATCGAGGTGGTGCAATCGACGTTGTGCAATCTAGGCTGTGTAATCTATGTGGTGCAGTCTGTGTGGCGTGCAGTCTACGTTGTACAAGTCAGGCGGCGACGGCGACAACATAGCCGCCAGACCGACAAATCGCCCCCAAACTACGGGCGGCGACGAGGCGGCGACGGCGACAACAAAACCGCCAGACTGGCACGCAGGCCCAATCGACGGGCGGCGACGGACCGACAACCGGGCCTGGACTACGGGCGGCGACGAGGCGGCGACGGCGACAACATAGCGCCAGACCATCAAGCCCCGTTCCTGACTCCATAAGTAAAATCCCCTGCATGCAGGTACACGTTGGGGAATAAGCAACATATAGTCTAGAGTGCGAACCAAACGGACTAAAACAAAACGTCTCAGCCAGAAATGTTCTGACATCCTTCCGTGCAAACCGCAAGGGCAGAGTTCTTAGAACACGTTCTGGTGGGCCATGCCTACAGTTAGGTCCGGCATGTCCTCCTACAGGCAGAGTGTGAAGGAAAGAAAAACTACGCCACACATGTTCGAAGATTATCAAAACCAATAATCGGAAAACCATCCCCTAAATGATGTCGTCGCTATTCTTGGATATTCTTCCTGTAGGCGAACCAGGACGTCTCGCACCTGCCCCGATGCGCACGGCAGCCCTGCGCGCGCGGCGCGCACTAAAGTCGCCGCCGCGGGCGGCGCGGCACGACGCGCCCCCGCGGCGCGGCGCGGGGTCGCGACGCTGGAGGGCGGACGGGCGGCGCCGCGGGTTGGTGGCGCGCACAAAAGGGGCAGGCGGACGGGCAAGGAGGAGGAGGAGGAGAACGACGAGGAGGAGAAGGAGGAGGCGGATGAGGAAAAGGAGGAGGAGGGGAGGGGGGAGGGGGAGGGGAGGAGGAGGAGGAGGAAAGAGGGAAAGGAGGAGGAGGGGAGGAGGACGAGGAGGAGGAGAGGAGGGGGAGGAGGGGGAGGAGGATGAAGATGATGAGGAGAAGAGGAGGAAGAGGAAAAGAAGGAGGAAGAGGAGGGAGAGGAGGAGGGGGATGTTGATAATGGTGATGTTGATGGTGGTGGTGATGGTGATGGTGATGATGATGATGATGCTGCTGGTGGTGATGATGATGATGATGATGATGATGATGATGATGATGATGATGATGATGGATGATGATGGTGATGTTGATGGTGATGGTGATGTTGATGGTGATGGTGATGATGAGGAGGAGGAGGATGGGGGAGGAGGAGAAGGAGGAGGATGATAAAGAGAGGAGTGGGAGTGGGGAAGGCTTCTTGGAAGGAGGCTGCTTCATAGAAGGCGCGGGCATTATATATATATATATATATATATATACAAACAAATTCCGCGCCTCCTAAGAAGCAGCCTCCAAGGCTTCGTAGAAGGACGTTGCTTCTTGAAAGGCGCGGGCCTTACATCTACAGACAGGGCTCGCGCATCCTAAGAAGCAGTCTCCTTCTAAGAAGCCTTCCCCCCTCCCCCTAGCCCCCTCTGCACGTGGCCGGGCGGGGTCCGTGAAGCTGCCCACCACGAGGGGGAGGGGCAGCAGGCAGCCCGCGAGTGTCAGGAAGGCCACGGCGACCTCTTTACGCGGGCCCGCGGGAAGCGTCCCATGGGGCCGGGCGGCCGCCAGCCCCCTCGTCCTCTCCCCGAGCCTCGTCCTCCTCCCTCTCCTCCACGCCCCCTTCGTCCTCCTCCTCCTGCCCTACGATTTCGTCCCCGCCTTCGCCTCCTCCTCATGTGTGGCCGGCGCACTCCCCATCCCCGTCCCCCACCGCCGCCGCAGCATCGTCTTCTGCGTCCACGGCCCACCTCCGCTGTCGTCACCATCGCCAACCCCACCTAGAAAAAATTACCGGCATAAGCATAAACTTTTGGCCCCCTCTGCGCGCCAGGAGCGGCGCCGGAGGCGTCGCCAGGGGGGCCCAATGCAGATCCAAGAAATCCGCGCGGAGCGCCAAAAACTTGTGCTTATGGAGTTTTCTTCTTCAACCATCCGCCGTCATTCCCACAATCGTGATTACCACCATCAACGTGTGCGGTGGCAATCGTGGCCTTCGTTTCTGCTGTAAGTGGCCCAGGGCGTTCACGGTGGTTCTCCGCCGGGGTATTGCAGCGAGAACTCACCAGCGGGGCATCGCAGCGGGACATTGCTGCTGGCTTGGATTTGGTACCCTTGCTGTTTTAATACCCTTCTTGGCCCCCCTGACCGCTGGAGCTGCGACTGGCCTTGCGAAGGTAATGCAGAAAGGCAGAAATCTCCCCCAAAAGCAGCCCGAGCAACCACCACCGCATACAGGGCTATTGCGCTTGAGCGCCGCGAACCTGGTCCAACGCGCTCCCGTGGTATGGTCAATTTGCGTAGTACGATTCGGCCGCCCAGAAATACGGTCACAATGGTTGGCACTGAAATCAGGCCAATGCACACATTGAGTGACCATTGGTGGGCTTTCATGCGAGATGTGCAGTCACGTAGTTTCAGAACAACGCCCGAATGAACAACAATTCTTCGCACCGGCTGTGTATCTACTCTACGCTCGTCCCTTCGAACCGTAACCAGTCGGAGGGGGCGGGTTCGCAGTCCTCTAATTCGAGGACACGAACGCATTGAAGCATCTTCTGCCTGCTTGGCAACACAAATGCGACTAGACCCATTATGCGCGCTTCGCGCGCACACGGGCTCTACAGCGCTTGGGGCGTATAACATGGAAGAGAAACCGTGGCCGAATGTACTGCAATCGCGGGTTGCCAAGCCAACCAGCGCGATCGTTGCTGAAGGCGCGATTGCTGGCTCGGGTCAGGGTCCGCGGTGTACATCGGGTTACTTGCATCAAACAATCAGGGCAAGTCGGAAGGAGGCGGGGAGGCATAGCGGACGAGGGAGGGGAGAAAGAGAAAATAAAAAGGATGATCATGAGACTGAGGATGGCGGGGAGGAAGGAGTGACCGGGGATGGGCAGGTGGGTGGTTCCCTCTCCTCCTCATTCCTTTCGTCTTATACATCCTCCACTTTTTCCTCCGCAGCTGTCGCTAGACTCTCGCGCGGATATCTCTAGGCTGAGTTGGACTCCTCTTGGAGCCCTCTTACGGTCTCTTAGGGCCCTCTAGGAATTGTTTGGGCCCTCTTGGGCACTCGTTCAGCAGTCTTGAAACCTTCATGGGACATCTTGGGTCACTTGTGTGCCGTCGTATGCCATCGTGGGGGCCTCTAGGCGTGCTGGGCTCCTGCGGAACCCCATTTCGGCCCTCTGGGAGTCATCTTGGGGCAGTACCAAGCCATCTTGGGTCCTTCTTGGGGCACTCCTCTTCTACTCCGAAGACATCGCCCACACGCGAAAGCGTAACTGCCTTCTCGTAACAAGCAACAGCGGGCGACGCTCAGGTGTGAGCAGAAGAAAACCGGACAACAGCAGCCAATGGCGGGCGACGCTCAGGTGCAAGAAGAAACCTGAACGGCAGAAGAACACTTGAAACGAGGGCTGGCCGGCGCGAATGAGGAGGCGGAGGACGAGGACGACAGGAACGGCGACGGCGAACACGAGAACGAGGGGGAGTCGCGCGGGGACTCGAGCAGCGCGCATCGGCACGCTGCTCGAGCAGCGTGCTCTGGAACGGAGCGCCTTGGAAGGGCCTCGCGGAGGATGCGGAAGATCACTACCCCTTGGGTAGTCAACCAGAAGCAGCTGGAGAAGAGAGGAGGAAGGAGAAAGAGAGTGGCAGAGAGCAGATATGATCCGGAAAGAGCGGACCACCGTGATGCCGTTTGCTACGAGTTGCCCGAGCAAGCGAAGAGGATACCACAAGGGCTGGAGGGCCCTCGCCTGCACAGCAGACTCGCGCAGGCAGTGCGCAGCTCAAGCTGCCGGCCCGCGCGGCCCAAACAAGGAGGGCGAGGAGAGCGGGCGCTGAACAGAGAAAAGGCGGGCGCCGCATGGCAACATTGCGCCAAGGGGGATTAAGGCGGCAACTATGCAACCGTGAACGGGCAGGAGGGTTATAAGCCGCACGTGTTCACGGTGCGAGGAGGAACGAGAAGAGGAGGGCGCACCAAGCTTGTATCTCAGCGCTTTGAGAGACTCGAGGATCGGATGCAACTCGTGGCAGGTGATGCTTTCTGTTGATGATCGCCCACGCCCAACAGCCCTCCGACAGCGAGTCCTGCGATCGCGGGCGATTCAGGTCAAGGTTCCCCCCCCTTCGGCTGATGCCCCACAGCAGGAGCTGCTGTTGGTCCTACTCCCCATTGTTTCCAAGAAAAAGAGGGGGAAAACAAAAAAACGCCGTGACCGCCAACCGATATATCGGAGAGAGCGCGCCCGCAGGGCCCGAGCAAAGGGGAGGGGGGGCTAGGCTTAAGCTCCCCCCCCCTCCCTTGAGCCGCCCTTGTTGGAAGCACCCCCCCCTCCCCCCCTTTTTTTTGCAAGGGGGGGGCGAGCGTCGTGCGCGCGCATCGGGCGCGCGGCGGGCGGGGGCATGGCGCCAAGGGCGTCGGCAGACTCGCCCTCGGTGCTGCAGGAGGAGTGGGAGATGGGCATGTAGCGATAACGAGATATGACATGATCGTGGCATCAATAACGAGGAAGGGAGGGCAAGTGGGCCTGAAGGAGGGGGCCTGCCCTTCACGCGGGACAGTTGGAGCCCATAACCGCGGCGAGAAAATGGCGCGCGCGGGCGCGCGCGCGCGCGGGCGGCGAAATCGCGGACTGAATCCTTAACCGATTCGGGCCCATAGTGGCAGCAAGGCCGACTGCTGGGGAAACGCATCCGGGGGTTATTTTGTATTCGCCTCGACTACGCGCAAGAGTGACCCAAGGCTAAAGTGACCTTTGGCGCGCGGCTTCAGGGGCGCCCGCGGGGGCCCAACGCAAACGCGCAAGCCGGCGCTGCTGCGCCGCATCAACGATCGGCGGGGCGCCGCTCGAAATATCTTTCGCGCCGGCGGGCAACCGCGGAATTTCCCCGACTGCGTTCGAGCACCCCGAATGGCACTTCGAAGGCGGTGCGAAAACACGCGCTGCCGGGGGCCACCGCGACGAGGTCTGGCACTGCCCGGCTGCGTCGCGACGACGTCTGACCGGGCCCGGCGCCATGGCCGAAAACGGCCCCATCCGAGAGCCCAGAATATGTGTTGAATATATTTGGATCACTTATAAAAATGAAAATCCTCATTGGTTCGAGAAAAAACATATTCAAACACATCCAAACATATTCACATATATCCAAAGATATCAAAAGACATCCCAAACCAAACGTTTTGGGATTTGGGCTTGGATTCGGGACTGGCCCAAGGCGCCGCCTTGTCGACCGGCCCCCCCTCGAGTAACCAATGCAAGCTGTAAGGTGCGACGCGCGTGCGTTGCTGTCGATTGCAAGGGGTGGGCCCGAACCTGGCGCGCCCAGATGCGAGCGTAATCGCGCGACGCGGGTGCCGACGCGAGGCCAAGCTCACTCCGCAAGCAAAACTACCCGACCCCCTTTGGGCCAGCGCCGAAGGTCACTCCGGCGAAGGGCCACTCTTACGCGTTGTCGATCGCCTCGGCGCCACGTACCTTTCTGCCCCCCCTTTCCGGCGCCCCCCCCCATGCCCATCGACGTTCGGGTCAGGAACTCGCGCGACTTATCGCTCAGCTCCTTGACGTGGGGGTTGCCTTGTAAAGCACCCCACGTGGCCCAAGCCCCCTGCCACTCGCGCGAGACGTCGCGCCCCTCCACACTGGATGTAAGAGCGTGCTCGCCTCCGACAATCACGACGTAAGGGGAATCGCCGTCGACGGAGACGCGGCGCTGCACCTGCCACTCATGTTTCAACAACAGCTCGAGTCCCAAACAAAAATTCCGGGCTGCCCGGTCCGCTGGAGAGCGGCCCTGGCTGGCCCATACGCTCTTCGCCCCGCTCCTGAGGCTGGCACGTCGTAGGAGGTCAACAGCGTCGTCTCGAAGGGGCGGATTGCTGCCGAACTTCGCAGAACAAGATTCCCCTGTAGTTCCCTGTGGCGTAGATCTTCTCTGGCGGTGGCCCGCCCACAGCGGCGAGTTTGTCCTTCGGCCACGCTGGGGCCTTCTCGAGAGACTCTAGCGCATCCAAGTTTCCGATCACCATGCTCACGGCCCGCTTCTCCAAGACCTCGGAGGTGGAGCGCACCTTGGCGCCAGCGCCCCCTCCCATCCTTCGTTATGAAGTCCTGGATGCACTCGCGGATCTTGGCCCCCACGGGGTCCATGGTTGGAAACGCCTTCTGCTCAATGGACGTGCATATGCTTTCGAGCGTATCGATCCGCACGTCGCTCATGTTCAGGCGCTGTTCCACCTGGTCCAGGCGCACGTTCAGATTGGAGAAGTCGTTGCGGAGGCAACCCACCGCAGTGGTCATGGGGCCGAACTATTCCTTCAGGAGGTTCGCGATTCCCTGCGTGGTGACGTGCTCCCCCTGGGGCGTCTCCTGGATGAGCTCCTCGTCTCCGTCGTCGCCCTCCTCCTCGTCTGCTGCCATGCGGACGTGCCCTGCACTGCCCTCCCCCTCGTGCTGTGCGCTCACATCTCCGAACACTGGGGCGAAAGGAGAATTTGGGCCATGCCCGGTGCGCGCCATCTTCTCCCCGTGCATCTTCCCCCACGGGTTTTGCAAGACGTCCTTGACGGGTGTACCAGCCCCACGAATATGATTTGATGCAGGCGGGGACGCCATGACTTGTTCCAGCTCTGGTTCCAAGTCGAGAGGAACACGAGCAGCCATGATGTAAGGTGTGGTGCGAACTGAGAGCTGAGGTCGGCCTTGGAAGCGTAAACTGTATAAGTGAATACGAGTGGGTCTTAGGGAATCTTGAGTCTTGGAATCTGAAGTCATGGTAAAGGTGCTTGAACCAAAAAGGGTGCTTGAGCGTTTCCAAGAAGCCCGCTCAAAACCGGTCCCTGGACCCCTCCCGGGGTCCATCCGTGTCCGCATTCCACAACGGATCATGAGAAGCCTCCAGGAGGCCAAAAAGGACGGAAAAGAAGATAAGCCTCAAGAGTGGGCCTCCTTCCTTTCCTTTCGGATCTGACGTTATGAACAACAAATCGACATGGCGGAACAAGAACCTAACCACATGCCCTTGTGAACGCCACAAGTTTTAGTATCGTCTCAGGTGAAATCCCTATGGGGTAACGCCCGCATGCGGGCTGTGCCGCTGGGGCCTTAGCTGGAGCTCCCTGTGGAGCCACGAAGCATGTGATGGGTGTGCCAAAACGGGGGTGACGTCCACATGCGAACGGTTCAACTGGGACCATAGGTGGAGCTCCCTGTGGGGCAACGAATCGTGTGAGGTTTGCCGAAACGGGGGTGCCGCCCACATGCGGGCTGCGCCACTTGTGCCTGAGGTGGAGCACCCTAATTATTGGGCCACGAAGCATTTGAGGGGTGTGCCGAAACGGGGGTGACACCCACATGCGAACGGTGCCACTGGGACCTTAGCTGGACCTCCCCATGAGGCCACGAAACGTGTGAGGGGTGTGCCGAAACAAAAGCGATGCCAACGGTGCCACAGGGACCTTAGCTGGAGCTCCCTATGGGGCCACGAAACATGTGAGGGGTGTGCCAAAACGGGGGTGACGCCCACATGCGAACGGTGCCACTGGGGCCTTAGCTCGAACTGTGCCACTGGGGCCTTCGTGGGAGCTCCCTATGGGGCCACGAAAAGTGTGAGGGGTGTGCCGAAACGGGGGTGACGCCTACATGCGAACGGTGCCCCTGGGGCCTTCGCTGGGGGTCCTTATGGGGCCACGAAAAGTGTGAGGGATGTGCCGAAGCTGTCGGCGATGATGATGATGCTGATGCAGATGATGATGATGATGATGATGATGATGATGATGATGATGTGCAGATGATGCAGATGATGATGATGATGATGATGATGATGATGATGATGATGATGATAATGATGACGATGAGGATGACGATGACGATGATGATGATGATGGTGATGCTGATATTGATGATGATGGTGATGATAAAGATGGTGATTGTGATGATGCTGGTGATGCTGACGGTTTTGATAAGGATGCTGAGTATGATGATGATGATGTTGATGATGGCGATGGCCAGAGTGATGGTGACGAGTATGATGATGGTGGTGATGATGACAGCGACGATGGTGATGCTGATGCTGATTTTGATCATGATGATGATGATGATGATGGTGATGCTGACGGCGGTGATGTCGATGCTGATGTTGTTGATGTTGAAAGTGATAATGATGCTGATGATGATTACGACTGTGAGAATGATAACGACGATGCTGACGATAACGATGACGATGGTGATGGTACTGCTGCTGTTGCTGATGATGATGATGATGATGATGACGATGATGATGATGATGATGATGATGATGATGATGATGATGATGATGATGATGATGATGATGATGACAATGGCGATGACAATATTATGATGCGAGGAGGGGGGGAGGAGGAAGGAACGGGGGGCGCTGTCTCTTCCAAGCGAAGACCCAACCCCACAAGATGGTTGGGAACAATTGCGTTTTTCACCACCGGAACCCGCATCTTTCCCTAGCATGTTTCGAGCCAGATTGAGCCGGGGTGGTCCCGAGGCCCGAAACCAGGCGTCAAGCCCCAGTGTGCAAAATGCAACGCCCAAATCCCAGAGGACCCTGAGATCAGGGCGCTACATTTTGTCGCGCTGGGCCGTTTTCGCTCTGCTTCAGAGCCCCGGACCAGCACAGATCGAATCTGGCCCGAAACATGCAGAGCATCGACGGGGTCCAGGGCTCCACGGGCTCCGCTCGTGATTGCGCGCGACGTTGCAATACATCTGCGCAACGTCGGATTTCAGGGGATGGCCAGAGGGAGATATGGAGGGAGGGAGGGAGAAGGAGAAGGAGGAGGAGGATGAGGAGGAGGAGGGGCTCTGCCCCTGCCGGAGCCGCCGCGCAAGCAGCGCAGAGACCAGTAGCTCTCGCTACAAATGTCATACTTCGACGTGCCGTGCCGTTTTCAAGCTACCATGAGCCGGCCAACCATTACAGAGCAGAATGTGGACTGTCTCTCCTTGCCCTACCTACCACCACCCCTACCTGACAAATGGTCTCGACATAATTAGGTGGTACGTCTTCCCTTTCACCAACCGTGCTGTTACACATTGGCAGTACACCCAATACCTCCAACGCTCCGTTATGCTGTGTATTCCACTGTGGCAGCTACACTACGGCGGCGGTCATACTAATTACGTGCTGTGCCGCTCCAACTACCATGAGCCAGCTACACATTGCAGACCAATTGGGGGTTGTCCCTCCTTGGTTAACCTACTTCCGTTCCTGCGTGGCAAGAGGTCTAGACAAAGTCAGGTGGTACGCCTCTCACTTCAACAACGATGCGATACATACTGGCAATACACCCAATGCCACCAACGCCATCTGCTATGCTGTGTCCTCCATGCTGGCGGCAGGTGCAGTACAACGATCAGATGCCCGTATACTGTTTCCTTTGTGTAGAACGTACGGCTCAAACGTCAGCTTACACCACTTCTACGGGGTGATGCCGTCAGCATCTACATGTCGCGCCACGCCAACTACAACCCGAAACGCGAGACTACTGGTCCCGACGAGACCATTACCGCTTACACAAGGGACCGCACGGACAGGTCGGTGTTTGGGTCCAGGACTTCTACCCGTTCCCGTGTACTTTTTCGGACGGGACTACGTCCACTTGCTGGACTCAACTACTCGCCAAGATTTCGCAGAACAAGAACGGGGCCTACGGCTTCTACGTCTCCGCCATCCAGGCTGCCTTCCAGCACTCCTACAAGTACGCCGAATCCAGAGACGTACAAATGTTCAAAGCATGTGTCCAGAAGGCTCCTACATACCCGTACTTGATAATCGTGAGAGACTGGGGCCACCTTGGCAGAGCCCTATGCCTCTGCAGCGCAAGTACTGGCTTACGCGCTCCAGCTACCTGATGATCAAGACCGAGGAATCCACGGACACGACGATCTTCCATGTATACATCCCCACCGTGAACAAGACGTTCATGCCGCAGTTACCGACGTACCCCACACCTAATGTCGGCGACCTGAAGAAGGCTACGTATGCATGGTCCTGTCTTCCAGCATAATCCCGCGGAGATGTTTACCAAGCTGGGGCTCTACGACCCGTTCTACCAGAACATCATCTTCAAGAACCATGAGAGACTCGTCTACAACCGGACCAAGAACGGTGGCACCCGCTCTTCGGCCATGTCATCACCAGTACAGCGACTTCCAGGAACACCCAGTCATACCAAACACTGGCGACATCAACTACCCCCCGCCGATGAAGATCTACGAGGACTCTCTGTTCCTGGCCACACAGGGTACGAAGCGCCGACGTACTGATTGACTCCAAGAAGAAGCTGTACATAGCACTGCGATACAGTCAACTTCACATACTCCATGTTCTCCATCTACCCTCACAAAACGCTCCACTGGGTCCTCTGAGGATTACATATCTACATCCGGGGGGAGGGAGTGACCTACAACGTCAACGGTTGCACTCCTCCCCCCTTCAGGCCACGGCGACCCCATCTCTCCCTCTTTCCTCCGCGTGACGACGTCATCGCCCCCCTCCCCCCCCCTCCTCCTCGTCGGCCGACTTTACAACACCACGTCGGGGTACGGTGGAGGTGGGCGTGGATCACCCCACGTGAGCCGCGCCACGCTCCCAGGCTGCCATAGGCGTCGGGAGCGACCGCTTGCGGCGGCAGGAGGAGGAGGAGGAGGAGGAGGAGGAGGAGGAGGAGGAGGAGGAGCGAGAAGGAGGAGGAGCGAGGAGGAGCGAGGAGCGAGGAGGAGCGAGGAGGAGCGAGGAGGAGCGAGGAGGAGAAGGAGGAGGAGAAGGAGGAGGAGGAGGAGGAGGAGGAGGAGCGACGAGGAGGGAGGGAGGGAGGGAGGGAGGGAGGCCACTCGACGAGTCAGAGAAACTCAAAGGCTGCCGCCGCGCCCTCGCCCCGGGCCTCCCCCGGGGCGGCGCGCACAAGGGAGGTTAATTTGGGGGGAGAGGGGGAAGGAAGGGGCCAGGGACACACAAATAAACACACACACATAAATCCCAGGATTCCTCATGCTTGCTATTTTTTTGTCTGGGTTTTCGTCTTCCCCCCCCCCCCACCACACACACTTTCCATGTTTTCACATATCTTCCTGGGAATGGACGATTCTTTGTGTCTGTGTGTATATTTCCCTCCTGATGGAAGGCATCTGAGAAGGAGGCTGCTTCTTGGATGGCGCCGGTGCGAGCCGGATTGAGCTGTGAGGGCCCCAGGGCCCGAGATCTGGTTAAAGCGCCCGTTCTGAAAAGAATGCGACACCAGGATCTGAAGGTTCTAGGAAGCCTTCCCATTCCTGGATACAGACGAAGTCTACAGCAAGAACGGGCGATGAGGACGCAAGGGCCGTGGACGCTGAAGTTGGCACTTGTTGGGCGCAAACTGCCAGTGCCCTGAAGGGCTGGCCAGTGAAACCCGCGAAAGACGGGCCGCAGAGGCAAGAACGCAAGGGTAATTACCCTACGGACATCCGTGCGTCCTTACTAGGACTTTTGACTCGACCTAAGACCAAGCCAGGACGGTGATACATTCGGATGAAGATACATCGAGAATATCTGAGACGTGGCGGCTCTGGAGGATGTCTCGGGCGCCACAGCCTTCTCAGAGCCTTCCGCGACGCTCTGAGGGCGTTCTGGACCGATCTGGAACTAGGGGAACGAAAAATAACATAAACATAACAATTCGGAAGTCCGCGCGGACTTCTCCGATCGGCGCTGGGGCGCCCTGGCGGCGCCTCCGGCGCCGCCCCTGGCGCGCCCCGCGCGCCAGGGAGGGGGTTCCAGCGCCGATCCGAGAAATCCGCGCGGACCTCCGAAATGGTTGTTATGTTTTCGTCGCTGCTCGTTCCCCTAGGAAAACCGCGTCCTCGTCCTAGCCCCGCCCGGCTAACACCCCTCGGCGCGTGGCCGGCCCCCGAAGAACAGCGGCGGGCGCGGGCCGACCCGCGAGAGCACGTCCGGCCGCCTCGCCTGGCGCGCGCGCGCGCGAGCTCCCGCCGCCGCGCGCCTCCCCCAGCCCCTCAGCGGGGGCAGCCTCCCCGGGCCCGCACTGGAGCCTGGTTCTCTTTAGACCCAGGGGAGCCTACCTGCATGGCGTTCGCCCCCCCCCCCCCCCCCCCTCTCGCCCCTCTTCAGTCGAATGATTGCAAAAACGTGCAAGCGCCTTTCGCCTTGCGTGATTTCCGCACGGCCAGCTGCTTCCGGCGCTCCACTGGCTCAGCCCCCCCCACCCACCCCGACCATACAAGTAGACTTGCCCGGGTCAGATAAATAATTACCCTGGCGACGTACCCAACCCCTTCGCAATGCGGGACATGAAAAACGTGGAAATAGTTATACGGGGGTGATGACGTGACATGGGCGCACATACTTTTGCGAGCGGCATTCGTGAGAGGCTTGCAGACCCCCCAAGATTGGTAAGTCCCGCTCAGACCTGCGTGGTGCCTCACTCCGCCCGACCCACCACCAGCCTTCGAAAAAAACAACGGTCTCGCAGATCGCAGCCCCCCGATGACGGCGAGGTCCCGCTCAGATTTGCGCGGTGCGTCGCCATGCTGGCCCCCACCAGCAGCCCCCCAAAGTGGCGATGGTTTCGCAAACCGCAGCCTCCCAGGGACGGCGAGGTCCCGCTCAGATCTGCGCGGTGCCTCAGTCGGCTGGACCCACCAGCAGCCCCCCAAAGTGGCGATGGTTTCGCAAATCGCAGCCTCCCAAGGACGGCGAGGTCCCGTCAGATCTGTGCGGTGCCTCGCTCTGCTGGACCCATCAACACCCCACGACTGCGGCGACAATTTCGCAGATTGCAGCCCCCCCGGGACGGCGAGGCCCCGCTCGGATCTGCGCGGTCCCCCACTCCGCTGGACCCACCAGCAACCGTCGAAAGTGGCGACGGTTTCGCATATCGCAGCCCCCCAGGGACGACGAGGTCCCACTCAGATCTGCGCGGTGCCTCGCCCCGCTGGACCCACCAGCAGCCCTGGAAAATGGCGACAATCTTGCTGATCGCAGCCCCCCAGGGACGGCGAGGTACCGCTCAGATCTGCGTGGCGCCTCGCTCCGCTGGACCCATGAGCGGCCCTCGTGGCGACAAATTTGCAGATCGCAGCCCCCAGGGACGGCGAGGTCCCGCTCAGGTCGGCGCGGCGCCTCGCTCCGCTGGACCCACCAGCAGCCCTCGAAAGTGGCGACGATTTCGCAGACCACAGCCCCCCAGGCAAGGCAAGAGGAGACAAGAAAGAGGAGGGGCGGGAGGAGGAGGAGGAGGAGGAGGAGGAGGAGGAGGAGGAGGAGGAGGAGCAACGCTCCCATGAAAGAGACGAGAAGAGGGCAGGCGGGCAAGAAAGGGACGAGACGAGGGCAAAGCGTTCAAGATCCACGTCTCTCTACAGCAGCGGCGGCGGCGGCAGCCAGCGGTGGGGGCGGGGGCGCGCCTGCGCCCGCAGGACGAAAGGCACGTGGGGGGACAGGCGCACCCTGCCCTGCCAACGGGTCGGCTCCTTGGAGAAGGAGCCGTCTAAAATGAGACCTTCCTGCAGCGGCCCTGGCCCTCGCGTTCACGAGGGAAGAAAAGGACCGAGCTGAATGCAAATCCTGGACACGGAGCGAATTGTTGCTAGAGAAGAGGAGATCAAGAGCAACGAGACACGAGCAAAGCGAGGCGAGAGACGGCCAAAAAAGACAGGAAAGGACGAGCAGGGGGGGAGGGGACTCCAGACAGAAAAACGATGCCAGGATCGGGGAGACGGGGAAAAGCTTGGCTCACGACTTGATGAACAATAAGAAAGGAGAGGTAGTGTTTCAGATTGTCTCCATCTGCAAGCCCACAGATACGACAGTCATTAGCCCCAGACCGATATCTGGCAGACGTATTCCAAGCGTTACACAGGGTTTTGACATAGGCAGTAGCACAGGACTCAGGCAGCTTACGAGCGGCACTTCGAAATCGGCGGAGCGTGAGATGACCATCCCTAGCAGAGATCGGGCCCCACTTCCTCAACTTGTTCATGAACATGTTCATGCAAGAAAAGGAATCCTCGGCCAGTACATAGGCCTTCAAACATTTACTCTGGAAATTCGGTATCCACCTGTCCGTCGGCATATTAGGTATCTGTTCAATGAAATGAGAAACGTAGGTAAGATGGGAGAATATAGAATTGCAATAATAGGTGCCGTACTTCCAGGAAATACATAGTTCAGCATCTGCATCTAAGTCCTCCAAGAGACAGCGTGGATTATAATATGCGCCAGACCTCGAAGCAAGACGGCCGGCAGCAGCAAGGGCGTAGTGGGCCAGTGAGCGCACCGATGCTCCATGCCCAAATTCAGACAGATGAACTAGCATGGCCGAGTTGATCGCGTTCCTCGGGCCTGCGGTCAGCAGCTGGACGCACTCGCTTCCCAGCTTCAGGATGTTCCTGGGCGGCCTCCGAAACTGGGCAACATAGCCAAGCACAGGGAAACCAAAAGCGTTGTAGGCCACGATGTTTTGTCCCAAAGAGCGCCCAAGCCCACGGATCCTCCGAGTCCTGGCAACCAAGGAACTCCCAGGACCATCCCACGACATCTTCACCAAGAACACCAACGATAATTCCCAGATGTTTCTCAGAGGAGGCAGCCTGAAAACGGCGAATACAGAGCCCAAGCTTCTTAAACTCAGCATGAACAGCCGCGAATTCAAAATCTCGCTGCATACTAATCACCGTCTTATCTGGGCGGAGAAGCAGGCCTGCAGTAGCTTCTGCCCGAAGAAGGCGTCGCGCAAAGGTGGGGGGATGCCGATAAATATCTTTCGACACCAGCGCCAGATCATCAGCGCAAGCAGAGAGCACGTGGTCAGATCCAGGAAGAAGCCCTTGAAGGAAACGAATAAGTGGATCGAAAACCAGAACAAACAATATGCCACTCAGGGGGCACCCTTGTTTTCTCCCGCGCCCCAGGGGAAACTTGCGCTCCTGATTGCCACGGAACGATACGACCGCCTCCACTTCTGTATACATGGAGCGCAAGGCCGTGAGGAACCAGTCAGGCAGGCCCATCTTGGTCAGGACGCGCCACGTCCACCCGTGAGCCACAGACGGAAAAGCTGCGCGGATATCAAACAGTGTGCCTCCAGCATTCCTATGGCCAGCAGCTTTTGACCACACCATAAGAGTACAGTCTAATGATACAAAATTGTCGGTAAGATTGCGGCCGGGCACAAAACCATTCTGCGCAAGATGAATAGAACTCTGGCCAATGGCCCCCAGAGGCCTCGCTGGGGCCGCCGCGAGGATTTTGTTGTCGGTGTTGGATAAAGATAGAAGCCGAACCTTGTCCTCGCTACGCTGCTGGAGGGAGGTGCCGGGGTCAGGCTCACCTTTGGGTAAGAACGTACCCATCGACTTGTTAAATTCAGCAGCGAGGGTTCCACCAGAACAAACATAATCATATAATTCATGGAGAGAATCTCAACATTGTTCCCCTGCACGGGGTACCATCGGGGTACTGCGCTGGCGGGATCTCAACATTGTAATCCCATGGTATAATCCATGGGAGAATCTCCACAGATCCAGGCACTGCACGGGGTACCATCGGCCCCAAGTGCAGAGTCTTTCCGCTTCAGAATCTGCTGGTGGAACTCCATGCGGGATAGACGCCATTGCACTCTAGTCGGCGCAGCTTGAATATGAGAGTCCAGGCAAGCAAGGAGTGAGGCAAACGGTTCAGGAAGCGCAGCAGGGTCAGCGTCCTCCTGAAATTTGAAAGGCTTGGTCACGTCGCGCCAGTACTTGGCGAGTGCTGCAGCGCAGGCCTCGGGGCCCCGAGAGACAGTGCCCTCGGAGTCCACAACGCTGTGAAGCTTAAGATTCCGATGCGCAGGATCCCAGGCACGTGAGAGTTCAGCGGGCGATTAAGTTTATGTTCCTTCGCCTTGTGGTGTAAGCCCTGGCCCCGAGAAACCTCAGCGGTCGCCTCCTCATAAAACCTCCTCTTGTATCTAGTAAGAGCATCAATCAATCCAGGAAAATCAAGCCAAACCATGTTCGAAGCATCATGATAACCAGTAAGCTCAGCATAGGCGCGGCAAGCTCTCGAGACTGTCCTGAAGTGCACAGACCGATGGGCCCGCAAAAGGGCCACCATCCACGCGAGCTTTTCGGCCACCGCCCCAGGTCCGAGGATTTCGCGCTTTCTCTTCGCGCGAGAGCTTGCTTCATGCATCAATGCTTTAATCTCCTGTACGCGTTGAAGAGGATCCGAGGATCTATCAATCTCTTCCAGCAGCTCCAATAAAAGATCCCGTGAACAGCGGCGAGCGTGGCACCCGCCTTGGGATGGAGCTCCTCTGCTCGCGCTGAGGGTCAAGCGCGACGAAAACAGGGCAGTGGTCGGACGGCAGCTCCGGGTCTGTTACTGGCCAGCACACCCCCGACATAGGGCTAAGGTCCAATAGATCATGGGATGGCATATCTAGATAAATGCGATCAAGACGAGCAAGAGATTGTAGAGTAGAGTGTTGCGCAAATTTATGGGTATACCCAGGCTGGTCAATCTCGCAGAACCGACCGAACTTCCCAGCAAAGAACTTGCTAGGGGAGGCCGAAGACGAGGAAGAGGAGCAAGATGAATCAAGTCGTAACCGATATTCCCCATCTTCACAGAAATTCCAACCACCGCCCAGAATACTTGTGGAGAGAGCCTGCGAGGGGAGGGAGAGAGAGTCCAGGATGCACTACAGCAACTGGCGCCGAACGGACAGGCGCAAGCAGGGGTCAAGATGCACACTCGCGATGCAGTCGGCCGTACTTCCCGCGAAGATCAACCGAAAGACATTTCCCTTCAATTATCTCGCGCGGCACGGTGCGATCAAAAAGCCGCGCCAAACTAGCATGAATCATCAGAACCACGCCCCCAGAGATGTCTTCTGAAGTAAAGGTCCCAAAGCACTGGTGAACAGGGGAAACGCGGGCAAGCTCCAGAAGGCCCTCGGGGCTGCCGTGGGTCTCCTGAAGGGCAACGATGTCATATTTTCCCCAAGGTACTTATGCTTCCCCCCATTTCTGCTGAGACAGAGTGTGATTGGCCCAGACGCTACCGAACAATGTGCGAACATTCCAGGTAACCATTGAGATACCCATAGGAAGGAAAAAAGGGAAGCTATAAAAATCCCGGCCTGGCAGAGGAGGTGGGGGCGGGGCAAGAGACAGCACAAGTGACGGCTGCAGAGTGACAGGGCGCAAATCAGAAGTCCCAGACGAGGGCTCCGAACACAACGAGGAGGCCGAAAAAGTGCACGCAGAACTGGAAGAGGAGGTGCCATCCCGAAGCTGCTGGACCCCAAATCGAACAGCAGCACTGGAGGCCGGTGCGACCAACGGATCATTCCATATCTCACAGCTTGTAATTGGTGCCGAAGATAGTCACAGCTCGGTGCTCTCGATGATCTCGCGGATCTTGGCTTCGCTGATGCCCCGCACCTCGAGCGTCTTCGAGTTGGGGAAGAACCTCTCAACGTCGGCGCCGCTGTGCTCGCGTGAGACGAGCTCGTCAATGTCATTGTCATCGAACACATACATCACTCCACGCTGCCCATTCACTCCAAGCCGGTGCTTCTCTGTCCACATGGCCGATTTCTGAAGCTCTGCCTTCACCGCTGGGTAGATCTTCGCGAAAGATCTGGCGCGGAGACGAACGGGAAGTGGGCGATCTCCTCGACACCATATGTTGGACGCGGTGTTGTGCCGCCGATCAAGCCACTTGTGCCCATCGTTGTTGAACGCTGCCTGGAACTGTGATGCTTGAGCCATGCTCGGGACATGCAACTTGTATGCTTTGCCAATCTTATTCATCGTCATCTCAGTGTCCTTCAGCAGGACAAGATACTTGTCTTTCACAGAATCATGAAATTTAGTGCGAGTCGACTCCAGGACCGCTCTGGGCCATGAGCCAATCCACCTCATACAAGGGTCCTCAGGTGGGCCTGCACGGTCATGTTGAGCTCGTTGCTGGTACCGAGGGGCGCGAGGTCCGCCAGTACCACCACCACCAGAAGAGGGGCCCTCAGAGGGGGCCACACTCATATATTCAAATTTGTTCTTCAGCTCCTGGAACTCACGTTTCTGTATATCACGCTCAGTGCGCACCTCGGTGCGCAGCTCGTCGAGTCCTCGAGAAATTCGTTCATTCGCAGTCTTCACCTCATCAACTTGGTTCTGAACTTCCATGATATGACGGGTGACATGTCCATGGTTCTCCTTGATCTGCATCAGGATAGCCTTCTGGTTCTCGGCGAGCTGTCTCCTCAAATATTTACTCAGTTATTTGAACGAGTTGTTCTCATCCAGGGGATCGTCCGACTGCTTCGCCCGCTTCGCACGAGGACCCATCACTGAACACAAAATGTGTAAAAGGGGAGGAAGGTGTGTCCGCCTGAAATGGGCCTGTCCCACTCAAGAGAGGAAGGTGTGTCCCCCTTCAAGAGAGGCTGCCGCACTCAAATGGGGCCTGTCCCCACCTTGAGCCAAAATGGCTTGAGCCAAAATGGCTACGGAGGAGGAGGAGGAAGAGGAGGAGGAGGAGGAAGAGGAGGAGGAGGAGGAAGGAGACGCGACCGCGGTGCTCTATTCCAAACGAATACCCAACCCATGGGGGTTGGGAAAAGCCGACTGGACGTCGAGAAAACCGTCTGACGATTTCACGCCCAGACAGAACACCTGGGCGACACTACCCGAAGGGAGGTGCCCAAGGTGCCTGCATGAATTCACATGCGCTCGGACCTCGCAATATGAACGGCGGCACAGACCCGCCCCAGGCGTCACATCTGCGCCGCCGTTGCGAGGCGCCTCGAGATGCCACCCCGAGACACGGCCACCGGCACCACCCCCACTTGGCCGCCGGCCGCAAGCAGTGGAGGCCCCCGCTGCCCAAGGACTTGAGTCCCCGCGCCCCCCACGTCGGGGGACCACTTCGAGTAACCTTATCGGGCCTCTCAGGGGTGGTACGGCGGGCCCGCACCTACTGTGACTGGCCAACTACAGGGCAAGAGTCCCCCCCACAGCCCCGTCGAGCTGTGGTGACGATCGGGCTGCCATACCGCCTGTTTTCCTGGGACGCCACGAGGGCACCCAGCGGCACAGGTGCCAAGAAAACCGTCCAACCACACGAAGAACAGATCTCACACACCATGAGACGATGTGGCCCGACAGTCTGGGCCCAAACCGCCCTCAGGGGCCCGCTTGTGGCGCGGCCCGCGGCTCGGAAAATAATAACGCACCTGCTGGCGCCGCCAGCTCGAGCTGGCGACGCATGGGGCCTCCTGCGAAGCGACGCGGCGGCGCCTCGCCGCGCGCCACGAAGCGGCAACAAAACTCATTATATGGCGCATTCCCTCCAACTCGCCCTCCTCCTCCTCCTCCTCCAACGCCTCCTCCTCGAACTCTTTCTCCTGATCCTCGCCCTCGACGTCTTCCTCCTCCTCCTCCTCCTCCTCCTCCTCCCCTCCTCCTCTTCCTCCTCTTCTCATCCTGCTTATTGTTCCTCCTCCTCTGCCTCCTCCTCCTCCTCTTCCGCCTTCCACCTCCTCCTCCTCCTCCTCCTCTTCGTCGTCGTCTCAGTATTACTAGAATGAGTATTCGAATTCGTATTCGTCGTTATCTTCCTCTTCCCTTTCCTCCTCCTCCTCCTCCTCCTCTTTCTTTTCCTCTCCTCCTCTCCTCCTCCTCCTCCTTTCCTCCTCAACGTTCATCCTCTTCCTCCTCCTCCTCCTCTTCCTCCTCGTCCCCCTCTTCCTCTCCTCCTCCTCCTCTCCTCCCCTCACTCCCCCTTCCCCCCCCCTCCTCCCTCCATTCCTCTCATTCTCCCTCCTCCTCCTCGTCCTCCTCCTGCTCCTCGTCCTCCTCCTCCTCCTCCTCCCTCCCTCCTCCCCCCTCCTCTCCTCCCTCCCTCCTCCCTCTTCCTCCTCCCTCCCCCTCCTCCCTCCTCCCCCCCCCTCCCTCCCTCCTCCGCCTCCCTCCTCCCTCCCCCCTCCCTCTTCTCTCCTCTCCTCCTCTTCCTCGTCCCCTCCTCCTCCTCCTCCGCATCCTCCTCCTCCTTCTCATCGTCCTCCGCCTCCTCCTCCTCCTCCTCCTCCCTCCTCTCCTCCTCCTCCTCCCTACCTCCTCCTCCTCCTCCTCCCTCCCTCCCTCCTCCTTCCTTCCTCTCCTCTCCTCCTCTTCTCTCTCCTCCCCTCCCTCCTCCTCCCTCCTCCTCCCTCCTCTTCTCCTCCTCTTCTCCTCCTCCTCCCTCCTCCCCTCCATCCTCCTTTCCCGCTCCCCTTCCCTCCTCCCTCCACAAATACTCAATATGAATACTACTCCCCCTCTTCCCCTGATGGCGTGCTGGGAGTAGCCGACCCCCCCCGCGTACTGTTTTTTACACACAAGATTCCCGGGATTTGGGTTTTCGCGAGGCGCCGGCCTCATTTCTGCTTCCGAATCGTTCCGAATCGTGCTCCCGCTGCAGCGTGGGCCTCATTTTCAGATCAGTGTTTTGCCTCCGTCGTTCAGGATGGCGTTCTCGCCCCAGCGCGGGCCTCTTTCTCGCGCGCCCATCCGCCCGCCACCACCGCGCCGCACCGCGCCCCGCCCCGCCGCACGCACACCCACCGCCACCGCGCCCCGCCCCGCCGCACGCACACCCACCGCCACTTCCACCCACCAACGCACGCACGCACGCACGCGCACCACCACCGCGCACCGCCACCACCACCGCACTACCCCACCCACCACCACCACGCTACACCGCGTCACACCACATCACACGCGCGCACACACACGCACACGCACGCACACGCACGCACGCACGCACGGCACGCACGCACGCACGCACGCACGCACGCACGCACGCACGCACGCACGCACGCACGCACGCACGCACGCACGCACGCACGCACGCACGCACGCACGCACGCACGCACAGACACACACACACACCACCACCGCCACCACCGCCACCACCACCACCACCACCGCCATCACGCACGTACGCTCCTGGCCCACCACCAAACCACCAAGACGCCACACCACGTCACACCACAGCACACGCGCACACACGCACACACACACACATGCACACCACCACCACCACAACAACCGCAACCACGCAAACACGCACGCACGCGCACCACCACCAACTACGCACACGCGCGCGGAGCAACAGGTCCGCTACGACACGCGTCCGCGGATAGAGAAAATCAGCGCCATGGTAAGGGATGGGAGGGAGGGGTAGGATGTCACATGTTGACGCGAGGGCACCTAACTTGTCCCTCCCCCCTCCGTCCTCCCCCCTTCCCTCCTCCCTCCTCCCTCCTCCCTCCTCCCTCCTCCCGCCTCCCGCCTCCCGCCTCCCGCCTCCAAACTCCAGCCTCCTGCCTCCCGCTTCCCGCCTCCCTCTTCCCGCATCACGCCTCCTTCCCCCATCATTCCTCCTCCTCCTCCCTCCTCCCTCCCCCTCTCCGCCTCCCTCCTCCCTCTCCCTCTGCCCGCCCTCCCCCCCTCCTCCCTCCTCCCCTCCCTCCTCCCATCCTCCTCCCTCCTCCCCCCCCCTCCTCCTCCTCCCCTCCTCCTCCTCCTCCCCTCCTCCTCCTCCTCCTCCTCCTCCTTCCTCCTCTCCTCCTCCTCCTCCTCCTCCTCCTCCCCCTGCTCCTCTCCTCCTCCTCCTCCTCCTCCTCCTCCTCCTCCTCCGCCTCCTCCTCCTCCTCCTCCCTCCTCCTCCTCCTACTCCGTCTCCTCCTCCTCCTCCTCATCCTGCTCCTGATCCTCCTGATCCTCCTCCTCCTCCTCCTCCTCATCCTCCTCCTCCTCCTCCTGATCCGCCTCCTCCTCCTCCTTCTCATCCTCCTCCTCCTCCTAATCATCATCATCATCATCATCATCATCATCATCATCATCATCATCATCATCATCATCATCATCATCATCATCATCGTCGTCGTCATCATCATCATCATCATCATCATCATCATCATCATCATCATCATCATCATTACCATCATCATCATCAGCAGCATCATCATCAGTATCATCAGCATCATCGGCATCTTCATCATCAGCATCATCATCATCATAATCATCCTCATCAGCATCAGCATCAGCATCATCAGCATCATCACCATCATCTTAATCATCATCATCATCAACAGCGTCATCGTCATCAGCATCATCATCCGCAGCAGCATCAGCAGCGTCATCAGCAGCCTCATCGTCATCATCAGCATCATCATCAGCAGCATCATCCTCACCATCTTCATCCTCATCCTCTTCCGCATCATCATCCGCATCCTCATCGTCAGCAGCAGCATCAGCAGCATCATCATCAGCAGCATTAGCAACAGCAGCATCATCATCAATTACCAGCAGCATCAACATCATCAGCATCATCAGTATCATCAGCATCATCATCATCAGCAGCAACATCGTCATCTGCATCAGCATCGTCGTCGTCAGCCGCACCACCAGCATCATCATCAGCATCAGCATCATCAACATCATGACCATCATCATCATGACCATCATCATCCGCATTATCATCAGCATCATCAGCATCAGCATGACCATCATCATCATCATCATCAGCAGCATCATCATACTCTTCATCATAATCATAATATCCTCCTCCTCCTCCTCCTCCTCCTCCTCCTCATCTCCTCATCTCCTCATCTCCTCCTCCTCTCATCCCCTCCTCCTCCTCCTCCTCCTCCTCCTCCTCCCTCCTCCCTCCTCCCTCCTCCCTCCTCCCTCCTCCGTCCTCCCTCCTCCCTCCTCCCCCTCTTCCTCCTCCTCCTCCTCCTCCTCGTCCTCCTCCTCCTCCTCCTCTTCCTCCTCCTCTGGGGCCCGAAGAGAAGGCGAAAACACCCAGCTCGAGCAAGACTGAGACGCCAAGATCTCAAGGTTCTCACTCCCCCCTGGGGCTCGCCACCGATCCGCAAAAAACGTGAGTGGGCCACATCCATATACGTTGACGGCATCTATACACCACCACCGTGCCAAGCCAGAACCACCCTGGCCCTGGCATGGTGTGTACGCCCTCCTGGCCGAGGCCAGAAGGGTCTATACAACATCCTAGGGCCCCAGATGGTCCTGGCCTTGTACGGTGGTAGTGTACAGACGCCTTCGTTGGAACGTCGGCTAATTCCACAGATACGGTGGGGCTCGTGCCGTGGCGACCTCGGCGTGAGGCTCAGTGACCGTGGGAGAAAGGCTATCCTCCCTAGGAGCGGTCGCTGCTCCAGTAGCGTAGGATCTGGACCAGAAGGAACCTTCCACGAGAAGCCCCACCCTGAAACCAAAGGGTGTACATTGTTTGTTGGTATGTGAGCGTCACGTTTTCCTTAGTGAAGCCATCGAAACCCAAGATACCCAGGGCACCCTGGAGGCAGACAGGGTGTTTCTTGGTCCCACTGTAAGCGATCGCTGCTTTCCAAAAGTGCGAGTCTCTCGCTCTATGTCGTCCGACTCTGGGTCGCTGTCGGCGCTCAAGCTTGAATTCGGTCGGGCACGTCCTCCTGCAGGCGGATTTGGGAAGAATCATCAAACATAGCCCACACATAATCAAAGATTGCCAAACAAGAGCACGATCAACCGTCACCAGGCCATTGTTTACTGCTATTGGATACTCCTCCTGTAGAGGGACCTGCCCGACTTAAAGCTTGAGCGACTATGCTGGTGGTCGTTTTTATCGGCGTTTCGACATTGGGCGGAAAGGGGGGGGGAAGGGGGGGTCTGGCTCCAGACCTCTGCTCAGTGCGACTGCGACTGTTTGCAAGAGTGCGTCCTGTGGTGGAGGCTCCACCTGCTCCAAACAGGCGTCAAAACAGCCGAGATCTACTCCTCGGCGGTGGACAAACCTCCCTTTAGTAAACCTCCCCTTAATTAAAACGGCCTGGGACCGACACCGACGGACCTGGACCCGCAAAAATGACGGCCGCGACGCCCTCTCGCGAACCGAAAACGGCCAATTCGCTAACCGACGTGTCAGGGTAGGAAGTCGAAGTCTATCAACCTCCGGTACTCCACGGAGGGGGGGGGAGGGGGGGGTTTGGGGTCCGCGCCGATCGGCAAAGCAGTAATGAATAAAAGACGATCACCTGGTGTCGCCGCTGAGCGGATACTAACGGTGACGATCTTCTGCTCACCGCCTTCGCGGCGGCGGTTCCTGCGACCCGCGCCGCGCCTGCTTCTGGGGGCGCGCTCAGCGTGTCGCGCGCCGAGGCTCAGGTCGGGCATGTCCTCCTACAGGCGGATTTCTTTGACAAAAAAACAAACAGCAGTCAAACAAATAATCAAAGCATGTTCAAAGATAGTCGAAGCATCGTATCCATATGATCTTTGAAACTACAGTTTTGAATATTCCTCCTGTAGAGGGACGGGCCCGACTTAAGCCGAGGCGTGGTGGGCCAGCGGCGCGACACACTGAGCAAGCGTTCTTGACCATACACAGGAAAGCACTGCCGAGGTGCGCTCGGACCAGGTTTCCGAGGCGACTCCAGCCGTGGCCAACGGGGGCCTCCCGGGAGTCCCGCAAACGTGAAGCGAGGAAAGGGTCGGGGTAAGATGGGTTCAAAAACTTGCAAACAGCAGAACAACATCTCGGGCCGATGATGTCTTTGTTTGTGCGGCCCAGGCTCGCCGGAGCCTCCTCTCTCGACATCACGCGAAGCCATGCAGGCGGCAGAATCTGAAACGCCGCAGCTCCGTAGCCGCCGCAGCCGAGGGGGGAAGAATGAAACATCTTTCGACGCTGGGATCGCTGTCTCCTTCCCCTGAGAGCGGGCGCGGAGGCCCGGTCTTTAGAACTTCTGGGGCTGATATTGGCGCCCCCACTTCTAGAAAAAAACACATCTACACACAAACTTTGG
>CAUYUJ010007880.1:491567-494067 GCA_963575745.1 Prorocentrum cordatum
GCACGATGAGATCCATGGGAACCCTATTCCCGATGAATTGGAATAGCAGGCAGGAAAATCTGAACTGTCTTACGACTGCGCGGCTTTCCCAGCAAGATATTTTGAGAGGGGAGCGGGGCCCCAACACGTCGGCGTATACTATGGAACTCTCGTTGTGAGGCAAATTGAGAAACATTGAAACGGATTGAGAGAAAGTGAGATCGTTTGAGAGAAACTGAAATATAATTGTCCGTTCAAACCGTGGATTAAGAGAATTTGGGACGAGAAAGGCGGTCAAGTTGAGGACAAGTGAGACCGTTTGCGGTGTCCAATGGAAGTTTTCGGAAGGGCTTGATGGCAATGCGATTTGGGAGCATGAGGAAAGCAGCAGAAGGATGGGTGGCAGGAGAAGCAGCCGGCGAGGACCCGATGGCAACTGGAGCCAAAACATATTTCCCAAACGAGGGCAAACGGTGAAGGATGCACATGCCACAGGGCCGTGTGCTCGTTAGGGCGCGCTAGAATGCCAAGGGCTGTCTGGCAGGGTTTCTGCAAGTCTTCTCAGGGGCTGCCGCCGCCCCTCTCGCCGCAGAGCGCCGCATGCATCGGGCCCCGCTTCCCCAGTGAAGAACAACAAATGTTCACTCCCGCAACAAGCATCCTCCGTGGAAGTACATCAGGTCCACGCTCTCGCGGCAACGATTCCTCGAAAATTTGCCTGGAGATGGCCCTCACCATATGCAGTTGTGGGTTCCGCAGTTATGAATATTTCATCTTTGATGGAGCTCCACACGGGTCCACGAAGCGCTGTCCTGGGTGGGGGAACCGCATGCGAGTGCAGCCACCAGGGCCTTCGGTGGAGCTCCCGATCGAGCCGAGAAACGCGGCCCTGGGCAGGGGAACCGCATACGAATGCAACCATTGGGGCCTTGGGTGGAGCTCCCTACGCGGCCACGAGACGCTGTCCTGGGTGGGGGGGACCGCATCCGAGTACAGCCACCAGGGCCTTCGATGGAATCCCCGTTTGAGCCGAAAACTTGGTCCTGGTTGGGGGGCGCATGCGAGTGCAGCCACTTGGCCTTCGATGGAGTTTCAGATTGAGCCGAGAAACGCGATCCTGGGCGGAGGGAACCGCATGCGAGTGCAGCCACTGGGGCCTCGTCGGAGCTCCCGACGGGGCCACGAAGCGTTGTCGTGGGCGGAGGGAGCCGCATGCATGTCCGGCCACATGGGCCCTCGGCGGAACTCCCGATGAGGCCACGAAGCGCTGGCGTGAGTGCTGGAACCGCATGCGAGTGCAGAAGCGCTGTCCTGGGTCGGAGGTCCGCATGCTAGTGCAGCCACCGGGGCCTTCGGTGGAGCCCATATATGGGGCCACGTACCGCTGTCGTGGGTGGTGGAAGCGCATGCGAATGCAGCCACCAGGGCCTTCGGTGGGGCTCCACATGGGGCCACGAAGTGCGGTCGTGGGTGGAGACGCGCGTGCGAATGCAGCCACCGGGGCCTTCGGTGAAGCTCTGGACGGGGCCACGAAATGCGATCGTGGGCGGAAGGGGTCGCATGAGAGTGCAGCCGCTCGGGCTCTAGGTGGAGTTCCTTTTCGGGCTACGAAACGCCAGCCTGAGAGGGGGAACCCCATGCTACTGCAGCCGTTGGGGCTCTCGGTAGCAACCCCTGTGGCGCCACGAAACGCAGTCCTAGGCGGGGGAGCCGCATGCGAGTGCAGCCACTGGGGCCTTCGGCGGAGCTCCTTACAGAGCCACGAAACGTTGTCCTGTGTGCGGGAGACGCATGGTGGAAAAGGGAGGAGGGAGAAGGGGGCGAGGAGATGAGGAGGAAGGAACGCGGGCCACTCTCTTCGAAACGAAGACCTCACAAGATGGTTGAGAGAGGCGACGCTGGCGAAGAACAAATTCGGGGATGGCCCCCAGAACCGCTTCCAAACTCGGGCATTCCAAAACCATCTGCCCCTTGACCCAGAGCAAGGAAGAGATTGATCCCGCCAGTCTCCTTCCAAAGCGCACAATCGCAATGGCGTGTCCCGACGTAGAAAGAGAAACGTCGATAAACATGCGCCCAGGCCCCAACCGCTTCAATCGCACGCAAGGCCAACCCAGACCGACATCGAAGCGTTTTCAAACTGCCGCATGGGCGAAATTTCTGGGGAACAAATCACATGCGCAGGCCGCCTTCCGAGAAACAAAAAGACGATCTCGCACCAGCAGAAGCGCTCAACTGTCGCCCCCCCCCCGTTGACGCCACCCCCAAGTGCCGCTGAAGGACAGTAGTAGCAGAAGTCGTAGTAGTAGTAATAGTAGTAGTAGTAGTAGTAGTAGTAGTAGTAGTAGTAGTAGTAGTAGTAGTAGTAGTAGTAGTAGTGGTAATAGTAGTAGTAGTAGTAGTAGTAGTAGTAGTAGTAGCAGCAGCAGCAGCAGCAGCAGTAGTAGTAGTAGTAGTAGCAGTAGTAGTAGTAGTAGTAGTAGTAGTAGTAGTAGTAGTAGTAGTAGTTGTAGTAGTAGTA
>CAUYUJ010007880.1:499067-510826 GCA_963575745.1 Prorocentrum cordatum
TCTGGCGCGCGGAGCGCGCCAGGGGCGGCGCTGGAGGCGCCACTAAGGGGGCCCCAGCGCAGATACAAGAAATCTGCGCAGAGCGCCGAAAACTTATATTTATGCATCTTTGTCTTCTTTGAGGGTCCCCCGACTTCCCGTCTGCAGGCGGGTTCCTGCGGAAGGAACTCTCCGAAGTTCTTGTTGAACAGCGAGAGGGTCACCTGGGCATCCCCGGGGCCGGCATGGAGCGGCCTTCAGCCCTTCGCCTTGCAAGCTCTACCGTCGCATGCGCTTCAGAGTGCCCAGACGCCAATCGATCCCCGAAGTAGGTACAATAAGAAAGCCGATGTCTTCAATCTGAAACCAAATGTGCCACTGATCATGGTTCTGGACCGACGCCGGCGTCCAACCTTGAACGGCCGCGCTAGGGTCACCACCGCGTCCACACGACATGAACCTACCTAGTATGGATCCTGAGGGCTGCTGGAAGAAACTAACGACCATCTTCTCCGATTCGAGGTAAACCCGCGGCATTAAATGCGAAACCCTTTGCTTGTAGACACGAGCATCGAAAAGGGGGCTTGCCCCTGTACTGGGCTCTGATTACGGATGGTCGCAGGGTAATGCACTAGCGAATCCCTGGCATGTCCCGAATCGGACCCCTGTGCTGGCAGAGAGTCGAAATCAAACGCGGAAACACTGCATGCTGGGGCAGTGTGGCTTGGTCGAATCACGGAGAACACCGAGCGTGGAATGTCGGGACAGTGTGCACCAAAAGCATTGCAACATTACACGCTCATTGAGTTCATCTGCTATTCAACACGTCGTCGTGAACTTCTCGGATCCTGAACCCTTGCTTTGGACGCCCGAAATGGGTACGGAAGCAGATGGGCACGATGCCCGACAGCGAATGTCGTCCAAAATCGACAACAGCCGCGGTTGGACAAACGACTCTCTCTCAAATGGACAGAGTCCGCGGCGAAGCCGACAACGAGCCCAATTTAAATGGACAGGAGCTGCCGTCGGTCTCTGTCCCCAACTTCCCGTGCCCACTTCGACAATGCCGGTTTGCTGATCAAGCCACGGTGACGCAGACAGCCGCGATGATCCCGGTGAGGCCGGCGCCGAAGGGCAAGAAGGCCTGGCCGCTTCGCGGGGGTCACTCCAGATCTGCCATCTCTCGCCACTGACAAACACCGCGGTGCGAGCATCAGCAAGGCTTCCTAGATTCGCGCGTCGCGCTGCGACGCCCCCTGCGGAGGAGGAGGAGGAGGAGGAGGAGGAGGAGGAGGGGGAGGAAGAGGAGGATGAGGAGGAGGAGGAGGAGGAGCAGGAGCAGGAGGAGGAGGAGAGCAGGAGGAGGAGGGAGGAGGAGGAGGAGGAGCAGGAGCAGGACGAGGGACAAGGCGAACAAGGGATGAGGAGGACGAGGGAGAGAGAAGGCCCAAGCCTCGAACCGCGCAGCCCGAATGCCCTCGCGGAAGCCCTTGATATTGCACGAAGCAAGAGCGCTTGAATTGCGCGGGAGCCCCATCCTTCTGAGATTCGAGGCCGGCTCGATCGGGAGACTCTCGATTCTGGCGATTTAAAAAAACAACAACACCAGTACGCTGATGACGAGATAGCACGGGTGTAAAATAAGTAAGGATCGAAAATACATGTTTCGCACATGTGCGAAACGCAAGTGTTAAACATGTGCAACGCGGAAGTACGGGTACGAAAAGTGAAATATGAGAGGCCCACAGCGACATCCGCGTCGCGGTTCCAACCTTCCGCTTCAGTGCGAAGATTGCTGGACAAATGCAGCCTTGCGCGCGCTCTCATGCGTGGGCATTAGACGCGCTGAAGAAGCACATTGGCGCGCTGGCCCATGCGCCGGCGGTTCATTTGCCCAGTCATGTAGTAGCCGCTAGCCTCCCAAAGTCCAGCTCGCCCGTCACCCCCTCGCCTCTTCTGCGCGCGTTTCCGCGCAAGCGTTCGAACATTCGGTTCAATTTCGAGCCACAGAACAACGGCAAATTGTCCGACGTCGTGGCCCTGGGCAACATGTCCAAATCGTCGGCGTCTTTGTGGCCGGCGTCGACGACGACCCCTTCGGGCATGGCCTGGCATGCCATAGAAATCATGACTCTGGCGTGGGGAATGGGCAAGCCCGTACGGGTGACCCTGCGCTTGGAGGCGCAGTGTCATCCACGTGAAGCACTGGGAGCTCACAAGGACGGCGAGGTCACGCTGGCTTCTGCGTAGGACGTAACTGAATTGGATACCGCACGATCACGAAAATGGCGACGATCCCACAGCTGGTAGTACCCTGGCGGCGAGGTGTCGTGATGGGGGGCAGTGTTCAGACCAAAAGGGACCTAGTAGCGAACGGGGTTTCGTTTAGGTTTTCGTTGGAAGTCACTCGCCAGACCCCATCCACCCGCGTCGTAGCCTAGTCAGTTTTTGTTCAGAAGAATCTCATATGTTCAAAATTCCTGTGGGTTCTCGTTTTGAATAGAGCACTGTGGTATCCACTCGTTCGTCATCGTTTCCCTCCCCCTGCCTCCTCTTGCGTTGCTCTCTGAGTGGCTAAGAGCTGCACAACTGTCGCCCCTTTCGTGGGCCTGTGGGAAGTCTAACGGAGTGGATGTGTACGCGCACCTGGACGGCACCTCCCCGTTCCCCAGGTGGGTTCGAACTGAAAAATTGTCGCTCTGTTCGCAAATGCCGGGGAAACCCAACGAAATGAAGGTGCAGACGCATCCAAACGTGACCTCGTGATCGCCCTGGAGGCTGCGAGTTGCGCAGCTGTCGCCTCGTTCGTGGGAGGCTCCTGGGAAGTCCAGCGGAATGGAAACGCACGCGCATCCAGACGAAACCTCGCGATTTCCTGGGAAGCTAAGGTCTGCGCAACAGTCTCAACTTTCGTGCGTTCCTGGGAGGTCCAACGGAGTGCACGCGCACGCGCATCCGAGACCTCTCGGGCCCCTGGGTGGGTGCGAACTGCGCAGTTGTCGCCTCGTACGTGGGCTCCTGGGAGGCCCAGCGGGGTTGAGGCGCACGCGCGCCCAGACGAGACCTCGCGGTTCCCTTGGTGGCTGCGAAGTGCGCAAATGTCGCAAGGTTCGTGGGTTCCCAGGAGGTCCGGCGGAATTCGGGTGTACCCGCATCCAGAAGAGACCTCGCGGCTCCTTGGATGGCTGGCCCAGCGAAGTGGCGAGCAGCGCAGAAGCACTTCGAGACCTCGCGGCCTCTTTGGGGGGCTGGCGAGCAGCGCAGATTGGCTGAAATGTTGCCACTTTCGTGAGCTCCCGGGGAGGCACGGCGGAAGACAACGCAGCGCAAATCACTTCGAGACGTCACGGCTCCCTGGTTGGCTGCGAAATGCGCGTCGTCGTCAACTTCGCGGCCTCCTGGGAGGCGCGGCGGAATTGAGGGCCCCGCAAATCATTGGATACCTCCGGGCCCCTTCGGGGCTGCGAGCTGCGCCGCCGCCGCCACCTTCGTGGGCTTCTAGGAGGCGCGGCGGAGCGCAGGGCGCCCACATGGCGCGTGCCGGCTGCCCACGTCGCGCGCGGCAGCGTCGCGTCACTGAGCGCGCGACGCTGCTGCGTCCCAGAGCGCAGAGCGCCAGAAAGTCACGTGGCGCATTGCGCTGTCCTCACTAGCCCACTCCTGCGCAAGTGCGCGACGCGCGTGGTCCGACTGCTGCATAGTTTGCAATGTGTTTTCTTTGGGTCTGGAATAGGTACTCGTACTAGCCAGCCGTTCTGCGGTTGATCGGGGGTTTGTGCATATAGAAGAAAGGGCGTGCGCTTCTGGGCGAAAAGAGAATGATCGGGAGGAGGATCGCGAGGGGGGATCGAAAGAGTGAGGGTCACGCGGGTGAGGATCAGGCGAGAGCGGATCAGGAAGGCGAGGGACCTGACCTTCTCGCGCTCTTTTCAAGGATGTCTCGAACGAGATCCCTGATGGGACCCGCCCCTGGCGCCCCGCCGCGCGCCCCAGAAATGGTCCGTGGTGGCGCGGCTGGGCCTGATCTCCTCACGCGCCGGGGGCGAGAGCTGTGCTGGGACACGCCCGGCGCGCCCTGGCGCGCGCCCCCGAAATAGTTCGTTTTAGGGAACGGGGTGGGGCCTGACTTCCTCGCGCGCCGGGGGTGAGGATGACGTGAGGTCCACCGAAACTGCCTCAAATAAATCATCGCCTCGCGCGGGGAGACGGTTGAGCACGTTTCGGCTAATTTCTAGGAGCTTGGCCTGTCGTGCCCTTCTTGGTACTGCCGTTTTCAACTGCTGTTTCTTTTGTGCCGCCTTCGCGCCCAGGCCGCCCCGTTTTAGCTCGAAGCTCGAGTGGAGAGATGGCCCCGTCTTCAAGCTTCCACATTAGAAGACTGGACAACAACAAACACTATCGCCCTCTGGCCGTTTTGGAAACAGCTGCGCCCCTCCCCAGGGGACCAGGTGCGGGCTAGCGGGCCCCCATCGGCGCTCCATGGGCGACTGCGGGTCGATGCATCCCCCCCGCTGAGCCCACTCCTGAGGTCCGAATTCGGGCCCCAGCGGCGGCTCCCTGGGCGCGCACTGGTGGGGGGCGATGACTGGGGGGCGGCGGCGAGGGCCGTCGAATCGGGGCCCTGCAGGGCCTCACAGAGGGCCCCCCATGCGTCGCCCCCCCACTGATTCGCGCCGAGCCGCCTCGCAATTACGCAGAGTTTGCCGTGGGCTTGCCGCCGAGCCGGCTGTCCCCGCTGCGGTCTCGGCGCCAGCCGCGCTCGCGCCAGCGGCGCCGCTCGTCCGCGCCCGAAGAGCCCGCCGCCGCCCTCGGCGTCGGGCTCCGCGAGTGGCGGCGGCCTGTGACGCTCGCCACGGACGAGGCGGGGCAGGAACTTCGGCGCGGCAACCCGAACTTCTCGGGGCGAACCGGCTTCGGCGGGACAGGCAAAATGGCGGCGGCCGCTCGGCCGGGGGGGGGGGCGCCCAGGGGAAGGACGGGGGCGGCTCGCCAAGCCCGCCCCGAGGCCGGGCGCGCGCGGGCCAGGGACGCGAGGGGGACCCAGCCGCGGCAGCAAGGGCCCCCCCCCGGGCAACCTTCTTCAGACGACGGCCGGCGACGGCGGCGGCAGCGCCGACCGCATCGGAGCGGGTTGCTGGGAGCGCCGGCTGCTTCGCGGGGCCTTCGCCCTAGGGGCGGGGGGCAGGAAAAAGGGGGGAGGGGCCTCGGAGGGGAAAGGCGGCGACGGGGGAGGAAAGAGCAGCCTCTCGCAGCCACCCCACGGCCACGCACTTCCGAGAAGGAGACACGGCCCCCCGTCGCAGCGAGAGAGAGAGAGAGAGAGGAAGAGAGAGAGAGAGAGAGAACAAAAACAACACAAATATATAGAACAAGAGAAAGAGAGCGAGAGAAAGAGAGGGAAAGAGAGAGAGGGAGAGAGAGAGAGAGAGCGAAAGAGAGAGAGGGAGGGAGCGAGAGGGAGAAAGAGAGAGAGAGAGAGAGAGCGAGAGAGAGAGCGAGGGAGAGAGAGAGAGAGATATGGAGGTATATATATATATATATATATATAGAGGAACAAAAGGGAGAGAAAGAGAGAGAGAGAGAGAGAGAGAAAGAGAGAGAAATAACGACATAGAGAAAGAGAGAGAGAGGGAGAGAAAGAGAAAGAGAGGGAGAGAGAGAAAGAAAGAAAGAAATCCATAAAGGAAGAGAGAGAGAGCGAGAGAGAGAGAGGGAGAGAGAGAGAGAGAGGCCTGACAGCCCCACGCCGTGAAGAAGCCGAACACACCCAGGAAATTCTCGACCTCCTCCACGACCTCGTTCTACCCCCGCACCTTCCGCGCCGCCGCGGCCTTCGGCCGCTGGGGCCAGGCGTGGGTTACCGCCGGGAAGGCCTCGCCGTTCTTGTGGCCGCCCCCTGGTTCTCCAGCCAAAGCGCCGCCGCGCCTTGGCCGCTGAGGAGGGCCAGGTGCTCGTAGGTGCGCAAGTGCACGAGGCCCTTCTTGAAGAAGGTGTATTCCTTGAGCGCTTCAAGGCGCCTAAGCATGGGGTCGAAGTGACCCGGCGTTTTCCAGAAGGGGAACAGCACGTGGTCGACGAGCTGGTCGACGAGCTGGCCGACCGACCAGAGCTTCTGCTCGCTCGTGTGGGTCCGTCTGGGTTTGCCCGCCATGAGGCCCGGGAACACCGAGGCCTCGTGCTCCAGGAGGTGGGCGTCGAGCTGCGGCAGGAAGGCAGGGCTGCTCACGTCGACCTCCTGCTCCAGGAGGAAGTCGAGGAGGCCCCCCGAACGCACCGCCAACACCAGGGGCAGCTTCGCGATCAATTTCCGCCTGCCCCCTCCGATCGCAGATCCCGTGGCGGGAAGAATCCCCGCTGGGCACTTCCCGCGAGCGTTCGCCACGAGGCGGGTGAGCTTCTGAAAGAAAAGGGTCGGTCTCGGCCTGCTTCTTGACCGGGTGCAGACGGAGGTTCCGCACGCAGGCCTCCCGCGACGTGTTAGCCGTGGTTACTGGCGCTCTGGTCTCGCCGATCGCCTTGACCCTTTGAGCCGCCGACTCGGACAGGCCCAGCGACGCGTCTCTCTCGGCGCGGGTCGCCATGTAGGCGCCGAGGTATTGGGCGGGCATTTTCCTGAAGTCCCCGCTCTGCGCTGCTTGTCTCGCTACCGCCGTCAGGACTGGCCCATACAGACCCAGGATGGTTGAGCCCACATTTGCGCCGTTCTCGCATGGGCGTCTGCGCCGTGGCGCGCAGCAACGCCTCGAACGCCCCATGGTTGCGGGTGTCCGCACAAGCCCGGCCAGCTTCCCGCTACCGTCCCACCGTGCGACCCCGGTGTGCCCCCATCGGCTACGGCCCAGAGGAGTAGGGAAGAGGGGGGGAGAGGGGAAGTGCAGTCCCGCTTCGCCAGCAGCTGCTGACGAAGCGGGACCCCTCTGGCTATCCCATCCCAGGTCGATGATCTTGCAACGAAGCAGGGGGGGGGGAAGGGAGGGGGGGATGGGATAGGAGGAGGGGGGGGGGGGAGGGGAGCGGGGAAGAGGAGGGTGAAATGGCAGTCGGCCCGCCCGCCCGCGCGGATTCTCCCGCCATCGGCGCGCCTGCGCGCCCGCTCCCGCCAAATGGGGAGGAGGTGGATGGGGGCGAGGGAGGGAGGGAAGGAGGGAAGGGGGGGGGGAGGGAGGAGGGAGGAGGGGGAGGAGGGGGGGGGGAAGAGGAGGGAAAGGGAGCGGGGGGGGGGGGGGGGGGGGGGGGGGGACAACTGCGGGGAGGGAGGGGAGGGGAGAAGGGGAGAAGGGGGAGGGCGGGGCGGCTCTCGGGCCACTCGAGCCGTGAACCGAAACAGCGGCGGGGTTGCAGGAGGGGGTGCCCCGGAGGAGGAGGAGAAGGAGGAGGAGAAGGGTGAGAAGGAGGAGGAGGGACGAGCAAGGAGCAGCAAGGGCGGCCGGGGCCGCACACCGGGAAAGGGGCGCGGGCAAGGGGCAGCGAGCAGCCGGATGGAGAGGGGGAGGGGTTGGGCAAGGGTTGGGCGTTGCTTGGCGGGTGAGGCGAAAGGGGACGGGGAGGGGACCGCCCACCAGTCGCGCCCCTTCTTGGCCTCCAGGGGACCCCAGAAGAGCCCCCTCTGGAGCACAAGAGGTGCACCTTTCCCTCCCCCCCCCATCGTAACACTCATCGCATACTGAACGCAAACATCGTTGATGCGCCTTGGGTTTGCACTGGTCCTCTCCTCGTCCGCCCTCCTCCTCCTCCTCCTCCTCCTCCTCCTCCTCCTCTTCCTCCTCCTCCTCCTCCTCCAACTCCTCTTCCTCCCGCTGGCCCGCACGGTCTTGATCCTCCTACGCCTCCTCTCAAGGTTTATGGTTTTGGCCTGACCCCGCTGACCCTCCGCTCCTCCTCCACCTCTTCCTCCTCCGCCTCCTCCTCCTCCTCCTCTTCCTCCTCCTCCTCTCCTCTTCCTCCCCTCCTCCTCCTCCTCCTCCTCCCCTCCGCCACCTCCTCCTCCTCCTCCTCCTCCTCCTCTCCTCTTCCTCCTCCTCCTCCTCCTCCTCCTCCTCCTCCTCCTCCTCTTCCTCCTTTCCTCCTCCCTCCCTCCGCTCCCTCTCTGGCCCGATCCCACGGGCCTTGTCCCTCTCCGCCTCGGCCAGCACGGCCTCCTGCCGCGAGGTCAGCAGCACGGCCTCGCCCCCCGCGCAGCCCCGCGCGGCCTCCCCTACCTGCAAGCAGTCTGCCTCCTCGCCCTCGCCTCCTGCGGCAGGCGAGGAGGAGGGGGAGGGGGAGGGAGAGGGGGAAGGAGGAGGAGGAGGAGGAGGAGGAGGAGGAGGAGGAGGGAGGAGGAGGGAGGAGGAGGAGAGGAGGAGGAGCAGGAGGAGCAGGAAGAGGAGGAGGACGAGGAGGAGGAGGAGGAGGAGAATAATAATAATAATAATAATAATAATAATAATAAGCAGAAGACGAATAAGAATAATAAGAATAAGAAGACTAATACAATAATGATAATAATAATAATAACACTAATAATAATTCCATTACTAATAATAAGAATAGTAATAATACTAATAATGCGAATAATAATAAAAATAATGATAATACGACTAATAATAATCATAATAACAATAATAATAATAATAAAAATAATAGTGTGAATAATAATAATAAGAAGAAGAAGAAGAACCTGCAAGCAGTCTGCCTCCTCGCCCTCACCTCCTGCGGCAGGCGAGGAGGAGGGGGAGGGGGAGGGGGAGAGGGAAGGAGGAGGAGGAAGAGGAGGAGGGAGGAGGAGGAGGAGAGGAGGAGGAGGACTAGGAGGAGCAGGAAGAGGAGGAGGACGAGGAGGAGGAGGAGGAGGAGAAGAAGAATACTACTAATACAAACAATAATAATAAGAATAAGAAGAATAAGAAGAAGATGAATAATAAGAATCAAAAGAAGAATACTAGTAAAAAGCAAGAAGAAGACGACGCATATTAATAATAGTTAGAAGAAGCAGAATAATACTAATAAAAATGGTACTAATAAGAATAATCAGTAGAAGAAGAAGAAGAAGGGAGAGGAGGAAGAGGCAGCCTGCCCCTTGTGGCAGGCGAGGAGAAGGAGGGAAAAGAGGAGAAGGAAAAGTAGGCAACATACCTCCTGAGGCCAGCGATGAAGAGGAGGAGAACGAGGAGGAGGAGGAGGAGGAGGAGCAGGAGGATGGGGAGGGGAAGGGGGAGGGAGGAGGAGGAAGAGGAGGAGGAAGCGAGGAATATGAAACAGCCTGCCTCCAAAGGCAGGCGAGGAAGAGCAGAAGGAGGAGGACCTGGGGGCACCGAGGAGGAGGCAGGCTGCCTCCTCCTCCTCCTCCTCCTCCTCGCCTCCTCGCGGCGCTCCCATCCCCCCACGCCCCTCCAGTCCCCCCCCCCCCCTCGCAGATCAACTCTGGCTGAACCTAAAGGCAGGAGTGGCCTGTGTCGGATGCCCGAGTTATCTGGGATCACTGCGGTCCGGGGTAACTCAGGCTTGGGCCCCCGAGGCGCGAATCTATGGTAACACCGACTGCCCCCTGCCCTTATGATTCGGGAAGGTTCGACGCCCGGACTATCCCGGATAACTGCGGTCCAAGGGAACACCGGCTTGAACTCCGAGGCGCGAATCTTCAGTTGTCCCTGAATGCCCCCTGCCCTGAACGAGGAGAAGGAGGACGAAGAGGAGGATGAGGAAAAGGAGGAGGAGGGGAGGGAGGAGGAGGGAGGAGGCAGAGCAGGAGGAGGAGGAGGAGGAGGAGGAGGGAGGAGGAAGAGAGGAGGAGGAGGAGGAGGAGGAGGAGGAGGAGGAGAACGAGGAGGACGAGAACGAGTAGGAGGGGGAGGAGAGAGGGAGGGAGAGGGGGAGGGAGGGAGAGAGGAAGGGAGGGAGGAGGGAAGATGACAACGATAACGATGACGATGATGTTGATGATGATGATCATGCTTGTGATGATGGCGAAGATGATAATAATGATGATGACGATGATGATGCGGATGGTGATGATGATGATGATGAGGAAAAGGATGATGAAGTTGATGATGCTGCTGCTGCTGATGAGGATGAGGATGATTGTGATGATGCTCACGACGATGATGATGATGATGATGATGATGATGATGATGATGATGATGATGATGATGATGAAGAGGAGGAGGAGGTGGAGGGCGAGGAGGAGGAGGAGGAGGAGGAGGGGGGGAGGACATGCTAGGTGCGCTCGCGTCATATCTGACATCCGACCCCTCCCTCCCATCCCTTACCATGGCGCAGATCCCCTCTCTACTCGCACAGTCGGATGTCGAGCAGGGCAATGATCCCGAAAGGGTACGCGATGCATTGTAGAGCACGGCGTGGCATGGCGTAGAAGAGCACCGCGAAGCGTAGTATCAACCTATCATTGCATGCATGCCGCGGCATGGCACAGGAAATGACGCCAACGCTGCAGCGGGAACGCGAGTCGGAACGAGCGGAAGCGCGGAAATGAAGCCAACGCTGCAGCGGGAACACGATTCGGAACGAGCGCAAGCACGCCGGAATCGGCCCTGGAGGCCTCCCGGGCGCCGGAAAAGAAAAAATTGTATTGGAATGGCCTTTTTTTTCGGCGCCGCCTCGGAACTCGATTTTCCTGCGCCGGCCGGAACCGGCTCCGGACCCAACCCGGGCGCTGGCCCGGGCGCCGGCTCGGGCGCCGGCCCGGGCGTCGGAAGCGGCCCGGGAGGCCTCCCGGGCGCCGGAAGTAGAAATTCAGCATTTCCAAAAAAAAATGTGTATTAGAATGGCCTTTTTTCGGCGCCGCCTCGGAACTCGATTTCCCGGCGGCGGCTGGAACCGGCTCTGGACCCGGCCCGAGCGCCGGCGAAAATGATGCCAGCGCTGCAGCGGGAGCACGATTCGGAACGAGCGGGGCCCGAAAATGAGGCCGGCGCCTCAGCGAGAGCAGCATTTTAGAAACAAATGCAGGCGAAAACCCAACTCCGGGGAAACCTGTGTGTAAAAAACAGTACGCGGGTGGGGGGGCGGCTACTCCCAAAACGTCATCAGGGGAAGAGGGAGAGTAGTATTCGTGTTGAGTAATTGCGAGGAGGAGGAGGAGGAGGAGGAGGAGGAGGAGGGAGAAGAGGAGGAGGAAAGGAAGGCGAGGGAGGATGGGGGAGAGAGAGGAGGAGGAGAAGGAGGAGAAGAAGGAGAAGGGAAGGATGAAAAGGACAAGAAGAACGAGGAGGAGGAGGAGGAGGCGGAGGGGGAACAGGGGCAGGAAGAGGAGGGGGAGGAGGACAAGGAGGGGGCAGGTCGAGGAAGATGGGGAGAGAGAGGATGGAGGAGGAGGAGGAGGAGGAGGAGGAGGAGGAGACGGAAGAGAAGGAGGAGGAAGAGGAGCAAGAGGGAGGAGGAGGAGGAGGAGGAGGAGGAGGAGGAGGAGGAGGAGGAGGAGGGGAGGGGGCGGAGGAGGAGGAGGAAAACGCGTTGGCGGATGACGATGATGATGACAATGATACTGATACTGATAATGATGATGCTGATGCTAATGCTAATGCTGATGCTGATGCTGATGCTGATGATGATGATGATGATGATGATGATGATGATGGTGATGATGATGATTATGCCGATGCTGACGATGATGATGATGCGCATGATGAGGATGATGATGATTTTGATGCTGATGAAGAAGATGATGAAGATGAAAATGAAAATGATGGTGATGATGATGAAGAAGATGCTGATGATGATGATGATGATGATGATGATGATGATGATGATGATGATGATGAGGATGATGAGGAACAGGAGCAGGG
>CAUYUJ010007881.1:0-15000 GCA_963575745.1 Prorocentrum cordatum
CCCTGCAGCATCATCCTGATCATCATCTTGCGGAGCGCCCCGGATCGGCTGCACTGGCCGGAGGCCACTACAATAAACATATATGATTCCACACGTAGACGTATCAGAAACGCAATCGCACTCAAAATCTGGATGGTACGCGTCATTACTGCTTTCGCATGCATTAAAACGTGTGTACATGCGAAGGACACATGACTTGTCCAAACGGCATCGCATCCATGGACATGTAAATCGCAATCTCTCGCAAATGGCAGAATCCACGGGAGGTTGAAACATATCTGCTGTTGCAAACCAATCGTAAATACGTGAATCAACCTAACATGGTTCTGGCTTCCCCACATGACTATATATAAGTGTCAACGATTCAACAACAAAGAAGCAGAATACGTCCGTCTCACAGGTGTTATTTTTCAGTTCTGACGATGCTGATTATTCAGCGGTGAATCCACGGTGGTACAACAAGAATAACAACGTTAATTGAAAGGCTACGACTGCATTTTTTCGCATGAGGGTACACACGTCTGTGCAAATAGGGAAGGGCAAACACGTATGAACGTAGGCATGTTACAAACCACGCGTCAGATGCACGTCGATGCCACAATGGTGCATACGCTATGCTTTTGTAAGGGCAGCACGTACGGACTGTTGCGTGAAAGTGACAAGGGTCATCTGACATCGGGACTTCGGTAACGCACCAACGCTGCAGTGTATTAGTACTCGTGTGGGTTTACATGAATGACCAACAACTGTGTTTTGACAGTCGTAGTACTACTACGCTTGCAACACCGAATACTGTTGTTGGTTGTCATTTGCGTTTGTTTAATTCGGCCAAAACTAATGGCATGTAGCATGGCTGGCTCAACGCATGTCATTCGCATAACAGCTACACTGGGTTATGTCATATGAACTGGTGCTATCCAATGATGGCTTTGAAAAGTTAGCTGCCCCAAAAGCCTTTTGTTCACACAACATAGCGTTGTATGATCTTCCATATGAATGCACATGCTGGTGTGCAGGTAACAGACATGACAGACTATGTGCCTCGAGTTACCTACGTAGAGAAACAAAGCGGCTTCATCATACTTTAGACAAGGCAGCGATGATGAGAACACGACGGTCGGCAAAAGCAAATCGGAACGAACATGAGAGTCTCATCGTGCTGTTCAGACTAACTGTGAATGGTTCGGTGAAGAATACTGTAAGTGAGAGTCTCTCTCAGACAGCACTTATTTGAGAAACATCAAGTCTGTCAAATGACTGTATACAAGTCGGGGATGTGCTTGTATTTTGTACCAAGCAAACGCCTGCAAAAAACGGACTGATCATTTTGAATGAAGTATTCGGTTGTTGGTTCGTCAACTTATTTTATATGGTTATGCGAAGATGCATACAATCAATAATCACATTTGTCTTCAAAAAGATCGACCAACCAAAAACTACAACCCATCTTCATATGGGTTCATACAGTGCGGTGATGATTAGAAATCTGTTGCGTATATCAAACAAGAACTCTGTGTATGTCTGAAAAAGAATCTTGCGTGCTTGCGTATGAATGTGTACGATGCCGTGCGCATATGGTACAAACAACCAAAAATCAATGACACAATAACGGAAGAATCAAGACACTGAATTTTCCTGGGGCTTTCGCCGAACTTTTCCGGAACTGCATGCAAAACACTATCGTTTCAACCCTTCCCCCCCCCGTCGACCTCACAAACCGAGGCACGTTGGCGGATTACGCCGAAGGGCAAAAGATCCGCCGCCCCCTGTTGCTTGCAAGAGGGGGGCCTGGCGTGCTGAATCCTTTCGGTTTTGGTTTTGGCTCTTTTTCCCAAGGAACTCCCCCTGGGGCTCTGACGCGTCCCTCCAGGGTCCTGGGAGGATTGCCACGGAGCATAATTCCTCCAATTCTTCCCCCAAGACGGCTCAAGCTGGCCTCCAAGATGGCCACGTTGGCCCAAGATGGCCTCCAAGATGGTCCAAGATGGCCTCCAAGTCCGCCCAAGAGAGGAGGAGATGCCTCCAAGTCCGCCCAAGAAACCTCCAAGGCGGCCCAAGACGGCCCAAGAGGTGCCCAAGAGGTCTCCGAGAGGTCCTCCAGTAGCGCCCGAAGAGGCTAAAAACAATGTTGCCCATTTGGTATTCAAAGGTTTTCATATTTGCTCCTTTTCGGCTTCCCGACGACCCAATACGGCCCAAGAGGCCCCCAAGATCGCCCCCAGAGCGCCCAAGAGGCCTCCAAGTTGGCCTCAGGACTGCCCAAGTGGCCCCCAACACGGCCCCAAGAGGGCACAAAGACGACCCAAGAGGCTTCCAAGACGCCCAGGAAGGCCTCTAAGACGGCCCTGGAGCACCCCAAGAAGGCCCCAAGACGGCCCAGAGAGGCCCCCCAAACGGCTTCCGACGGCGTCAGACGGGCCAGGAGCCCACCAAAATGGCCGAAGTTGGCTCGAAGCTTGCCCAAGACGGCCCAAGAGGCCTCCAATAGGGCCTCCAGGAAGGCCCGAGAAGGCAACAAACACTGATTTGGTGTTTGAAGGATTTTGACATGTGATCCTTTTCGGCCTTCCGACGGCCCGAGACGGCCCAAGAGCCCCCAAAGATCGCCCAAAGATCGCCCAAGAGGCCTCCGAGATGGCCCCAGAACGGCCCAAGAGGCCCCCAAGACGACCCCAAGATGCCCCCAAGACGGCCCAGGGGGTCTTTAATGCGCCCAAGATGGCCTCCAAGACGGCCCTGGAGCATTCCAAGAAGGCCCCAGGTCGGCCCAGAGAGGCCCCCCAAACGGCTTCCGACGGCGTCAGACGGGCCAGGAGCCCACCAAGACGGCCGAAGATGGCCAAAGACGGCGAAGAGGCCTCCAAGAGGGTCTCCAGGAAGGCCCGAAAAGGCCCAAATCATTGATTTCCCATGAGTTGTTGAAGGATTGTTGCATTTGCTTTTTGTTCGGCCTTCCGACGGCCCCAGGCGGCCCAAGTGCCCCCCAAAGATCGCCCAAGAGGCCGAAGACGGCCCTAAGAGGCCCCCAAGACGGCCTAAGAGACCTCCAAGACGCCCAAGACTCCTCCTCCTCATCTCCTCCTCCTTATGTTCCTCCTCCTTCTCCTCCTTCTTCTTCCTTCTCCTCCTCCTCCTGATCTTCCCCGCCATCTTCCCAGAAGTGTTCCCCGAAGGGTTTCCACAACGGTTGGGGGAACACATGGTCCGACAGCTTGGCAGAGCTCTTGCCACAGCGCTCGGGCACATGAGCGCTTTCAAACCTCTTGCTCCCCCACGCGTTCCCCGAAGGCTCTCCAAATCGACTCGGGGAACAACTGGCCCGCTAGCTTGGCCAGGCTCTAGCCCAGCTGTCAGCCACATAGGCGCTTCCACAAGGGCAGGGGGCGGCAGTGATTCGCTGTAAGCGTCTTCGATAAACCCTGAACCAAATCAGGCACACGCGAATCTGGAATACGGATGCGTGGATCTGGTACGTGGGCGCGGGGGGAAAATAATCCCACCGAAACTTGGAGCCACTGCCGCCTGATCGGGCGGAGGAAGCTTTAGCGGCGAGCCCCGGGGGGGGAGTGAGAAGGGGCGGGCCTTCTCAGACGGCTCGGGAAACCTCTGGCTTTCGGAGAAATCTTCTAAGCCGTCCCCGAAGACACGGACACAAAGTCTCAGAGGGCGCGCGAGCTTCTACGTCCTGCCGCCTTCTGAGAAGGCCTCCCCCTTCTCCATTCCCCTCCCCCCCGCTCGCCGCCGAAAGGTGGGGGGGTGGGGGGTGAAGGTCGGCGGACCCGACCGCTGACGGTGCGCTCTGAGGACATCCCACACGGTCCTCCTCCTCCTCCTCCTCCTCCTCCTCCTCCTCCTTTTCCTCTTCCTCCTCCTCCTCCTCCTCCTCCTCCTCCTCCTCCTCCTGCTCCTCACCCTCTCCTCTCGACCCTCCACGGGCTCCAGTTCGCGGAGCACGCGGTCCCCGAGGCTGTGGCCACGCCGCCACGGGCTGGCAGACCATGGCACCCCTGGGCCCGGAGGGAAAAAGCCTGGGCGCGCTGCCCCCCCGGAGAGGCAGCCGGTTCGTCCTCTCGAAGCCGCCCAGATCACCGCCAAGAGCCCCCCGCGACGTCTCACGAGCACCACGGAGGAAACCTCATCTGAGCAGTTTCTTAGGGTTGAGGGCTCAAGGTGAAATCCATATGGGCTTTCGCACCTCGAAAATCAATCCGTCTTGTGATTCACCTTGTGCAGATCGAAGCCTCGAAGATCAATCGAAAGGGCATTTCAGATTTCACCCTTTGCCCTCCACCCGAAGAACATGCTCGGCTCATTAGAGTTAAGTCGGGCGTGTCCCCCTGGAGGGGGATGTTCGACGAAACATAAAAAGTACTCCAAAAATACTCCCAAATCGTCCACAGGAACTCGAAACATAGTCCCCAGACTAATATTTTTTTTTGTATTTCTTTATCTATTTATGATATATGAATGTTCCTCCTGTAGAGGGACGGGCCCGACTTACCATTAGAACGATAAGAGTCATGTAAACGTGAGCGCTCGAAGGTCCGAGCAGATCTCTCCGATCGGCGATGGTGCCCCCTTCCTGGCGCGCGGAGCGCGCCAGGGGCGACGCTGGAGGCACCACAAGGGGGGGGGGGGGGCAAGCGCCGATCCAGGCTACTAGTGTTAAGTCGAGCCTGTCCCCCTACAGGGGGATTTTCGAGGATAAATAAAAAATGCCCCAAAAATAATCAAACATAGTCTGGGGAGACTATTTTTCCCAGTATGGTTTGACCTTTTTGGTGCATGTTGGGGGTATTTGTTTTTTTTCGTCGAAAATCCCCCTGTAGGGGGACACGCCCGACATAATATTAGTGCGGCCCTCCAAACATGTACCACCAGAGGGAGGGGGTCGCATCACGGCCTGCGGCAAGCGAGCGGGCGAGGGAGCGCGCCCGGGGACGCACTGAAAGAAGAAGACGGGCCCATGAAATCAAGGAGACAGCATGGCCCCATGATCCCCACCCCCACCCAATCAGCACCCCCCTCCGCCCTTATGAGATGAGGAACCCTCCAGGGTCTGAAGCCTCCTGGGCACATTCCTTACAGTGGAGCCCAGTCCACAATAAACCTTCCACAAGAAACCCAGCCCTGAGACACCAGGACGTTCATTGATTTTTTGGTGTGGGAGCGTCACATTGTCCATGGCAAAGGCATCGAAACCCCAGAAACCTCAGAAACCCTGGAGGCAAGCAGGGTGTTTCTTGGCATGGGCCTCCAATGTAAACAACGCCCCTACCGAATGTTCATGCCGCTTTGAGATTTCCGAGGGATGCTCCAAATCCCTTGTTAATCGTCCCCCGGGTCCGGTTTTTTAAGGCGCCTTTTTGAAAATTGGGGGGCCTGGTTTATTAGAGCGCTTTCTTTGGATTGGAGCTCAGGGGGTCCAGTTTATCAGGGCGCCCTGTCGAAGGGGGGGGTCCGGAATAGCAGGTCGCATTTGGGAGGGGGGTCCGGTTCTTTAGGGGGGGGGTCGATTCACAACGGATTTGGAGTAATTCGGCAGCGCCCCTTTTGCCGAACCAGCGCGAGCGGGACGGCCCACCGAGCCAGGCTGCATCGGGATGGGCCGTGCGGCGCTCGCTCTTTCTGGCATCGGAGCGGCGGCGGAGGCCAGCGCCCGTCCGCGCGCCATTCTGGCACGGCAGCAGAACATATCCGTGCGCTCCACACCCCCGTCCTCCTCCTCCTCCTCCTCCTCCTCCTCTGCCCCCTCTGCCTCCTCCTCCTCCTCCTCCTCCTCCTCCTCCTCCTCCTCCTCATCTGCCTCCTCCTCCTACTTCTCCTCCTTCTCCTCCTCCTCCTGTTTCTCCTCCTCTGCCTCCTCCTCTGCCTCCTTCTCCTCCTCCTCCTCCTCCTCCTCCTCCTCCTCCTCCTCCGTCTATACTGCTCTGCATCCTCCTCCTATCCTCCTCTGCCACCTACTCATCCTCCTCGTGGTCCTCCGTCGTGATCCTCCTCAGTTATCCTCCCTCCTTCCCCTTCCGCCTCCTCCTCCTCCGCCTCCTCCTCCTCCCGCCTCTTCTTCCTCCTCTGGAGGAGCACTCAACGGCACAGAAACAAACATTTTGACCTCGGACAAATCATCATTATGGCGTACTTGTTTCGTCGATGCTCGTCCTAAACGGTGCCTGCTCGGGGACATCTGCTGGAAGACCACAGGCGTCCCTGCACAGAAGGTGCACCAGACGCTCAAGAGACAACCTTTAGGTGGTCTTCGTCAACAGGCATGAAAGGCTGGTGGACCAGATTGAGAGACCAAGCTCAGGAGTATCACCGACTGGGCCAGAATAGGCGGGACGAAATGGTACAGAGCGGGACTATGCCAGATTCGGCCAGTTGTCGAGCAAGGCCATACAGCGCCGATGCTGAACCTAGCCTCTCAGGAGGGATTGCATCCTCCGGGGCCCCTCGAACAGGGCCAAGCCTCGGCGGAGAGCGAGGGTGGGAAATGAGAAGGAGAAGGCCTTCTCAGAAGGCGGCGGGACTTCTCGGAAGCCCTCGCGCCTTCTGAGAAGTTGTCTGCGTCTTCGGGCAAGGCTAAGAAAACTTCTCAGAAGGCCGGAGGACTTCCGAGCCTTCTGAGAAGGCCTTCTCCTTCTCTCTTCCCCCCGGGCTCGCCGCCGAAAGCCAAGGGAAAAAGGGGGAGACGGGCAGACGCAACGCACAAGGCTTGCGTCCACCTCGCCCTCCCTGGGCCCCCGAAGCCGACCGCCTGCGCCAACCGCACGGCGGTCACGGCCTGGCTACGCCGACGCGGGTGGTCCTGCGGCATGCACGGGGAGGAGAGATGCTGAGGGAAACGGGTCGGGGATACAGTCAAAAACCCTACTAAGGACCCGCGGCAAGGACGCAAGACCCTTGGAAGCCGAAGTTGGGATTTTTGGGGCGGCGGACGACGAAAACCTCAAGGACGCAAGAGCAAGGGAGAGCAAGGACGCAAGGGTACTCTGAGCGAAGTCGCGCGTCCTTATTAGGGTTTTTGACTGTACACCACGAACCCGGATGGCAAGATGCTTCAGGACCCCCCTTTCCCTCAAACGCCCCTTCTTCATGGGGACTGGTGGCGTTGGCCGCATCTTCTGTGGCGGCGCGCAGATGGGGGTGGGTAGAGGAAGAGGGCCTTTGAGAAGCACCCTGCCCCCCCCGCTCCAAGATCCGAATGGCCGTGCAAGTCCCGACCCTTTCCGCAAGCTGGACTTGTCGGCCTGAGTAATTTGTCTTGATGGCCCTGGGCCTCACCGAGGCCCCCGGGGGCCTGCAATGGCGAGAAACGCTACTTCGCTTGATTTCTACATGCAAGTGTGCACAAATATACATACACATACACATGTACTATCATCACATACGTCTTCGCATGTATTTCTGTATCCATACATTCGTTTCCCACACAACGCTTGCACTTATGGGGGTCATAATTACTTGGTGTCGTAAATATCATGGTGGGTTTCGCTGGGTGGTCGCAACTCAAAGCTCAGAGATGCCCCATAAGCTGAGGAGGTGCAATTTGTTTCGCCTTAGGCATCCTCGCAACTCTGGGCTAAGACATGCCGCGCGCGAGGTGATCTGGCCAACTTTGCCTCAGACATTCTCGACTGAAACATCCTCCCAACTTTGCGAGATGCCGCGCGCGAGGTGATCTGGCCAACTTCGCCTGAGACATCTTCGCAACTCTGGGCTCCTAGATGCCGCGCGCGAAAAGGTGCGGCCGGGTTCCCCTGAATTCCCGCACTTTCTTTTCTGGTTGTTCCGCTGTTTGTGTTTGTTTCGCTGTTTCTGTTTTGTCGGGGTTGTTGGAAATGTGATGTCTTAGGAATCCGAGTGTAATATTCCTCAAAAGAAAAAATCCTCTTGTAAACATCAACAAAAGGAATCCGAGTGCAACCCTCCGCAAACATAATCCCACTGTAATGTGTAATCCTCTCCGAAATACGTCCCATTGCAATCCTCTTCAGAACGAATCCTGCTGTAATCCTCTCAGAAGGAATAACAATGTAATCCTCCTCGAATGGAATCCTAGTGTAATCATGGGCAAAACGAATCCTATCGTAATCCGCCTCGAAAATAATCTGACTGTAACCCTCAACATAACAAATCCGATTGCAATCCTCCGCAAACGGAATTCTACTGTAATCCTCTAAAGCATCTGGTTGTAACCATGCACCAAAATAATCCGATTGCAACGGTCCTCAAATGTGATCCTGGCTTGTTGGAAATACAACTTCGAACAAATCCGAACGGGAACCCGGTGTTTTCACAGGGACCACCTGTTTTGGACGACAAGAACCAATGGCTTGACTGTAAACACACAAGGTTGTCCTTGATGTGTATTGCGTTGTTTAAGAACAAGCAATAATGGGTACAGGTGATCCCTGTGCCTGCACAGGGATGACACTCACGCTTTACCTTTTTTTTGTCTGTTCAAATTTTCATGCAATTCAAAGAAAGCCGTGTGTGTGTTTTCACCGTCAAGCCATTGACGTTCGTGGTCAATAACAAGAGATCCCTGCGAAAGCACAGGGTTCCCACACTTGTATTATGTTGTTCCAGCTGTCTGCTTTATGTGTGTTTACTGTCTATGTTTTTGTTTATGGGTTGTTGGAATCTTGATTCCCAGCAGCCACTAGCAAACATATCAAGCTGAACAAAACCACAAAAGGCGGAACAACCAACAAAACAAATGCGGAAACCCAGTGTTTTCACAAGGATCACCTGTCTGGGACAACTGAACTCAATGGTTTGATGCTCAACAACACAAGGCTTCTTTTTTGCACAGGAATGTTTAAGAACAAACTGGAGTGGGAACAGGTGATCCCTGTGTCTGCTCAAAGATCACACTCCCGCTCGACCGTTTTTCTTGATCATGTCAATACAGTTCGAAAAAAACCTTCGGTTTTTACAGACAAGCCGTTGTTTTTCGCTGCCCCAAACAAGTGCTCCCTGTGAAATCACAAGGCCCCACACTCTTCTATATTGTTATAACTGTTTATTTTTTTGTTGCGCTATTTCTGGTTTTCTGGGGTTGTTGGAGATTCGATTTCGAACAAGCCAGAGATCGGAAAGCTCAAATCGAAATCCTCGTCCAGAGAACCACTGAAAAGGATCACGCGGACAGGCTACGCAGGAAAAGACACATAACAACGACGATCGTAAAACCAAGAGGGAAAACTCAAACACAGATCTTGGGAGCCGCCCCTACCATATATATATATATATATATATATATAGACATACATACTTACATACATACATGCATGCATGTATGCATGCATACATACACACAGACAGACATACATACGTGTACATTTACACAAACATATACATATGTGCGTGCGTGCATAATCCTGGGCAGTCGAACCACACGATAAGAACTCTTGCAATCACTTCTGTCGGGGGGGCATCTCTCGTCGATCTCTTTGGGGTCTCAGGTGCCCCAGGACTTCTGTTAGGGGAACAAAAAGTGACATAAACATATAAAAAAAAACTCGGAGGTCCGCGCGGATTTCTCGGATCGGCGCTGGGCCCCCCGGCGGCGCCTCCGGCGCCAGCCCTGGCGCGCTCCGCGCGCCAGGGAGGGTGGGGGGCCCCAGCGCCGATCCGAGAAACCCGCGCGGACCTCCGAGTTTTTTTTATGATTCTGCCACTTTTTGCCCCCCTGTCTGTGGCTCCTGTGCCCCTCGGGGCACGAGAAACTCTCCGCGGGGCACCCGTGCGGCCTCGTCGATCCCTTTGGGGCCTCAGGGGGGCATCTCTCCGGGGGGGCATCTCTCCGCGGGACACAAGAAACTCTCCGGGGGGGCATCTCTCGTCGATCTCTTTGGGGCCTCAGGTGCCCCGGGGCTTCTGTCACGAGAGCATCTCCGGGGGGCACCCGTGCGGCTCTCTCTCTCTGCTGCGGGCGCCTCGGGGGGGGTCTCTGCGGGCACCCCCCCGGCTGACCGCGCCGCCGGGAGCCCTCCCGCGCGGGGCTGCCCCCCCCCCCCCCCGCGCGAGTCAGCGTGGGCTTACGTCGGGCGTGCCCCCCTGCAGGGGGATGCTCGACGAAATGGCTTTTGCCCAAAAATACTAAAAAAATGCCTGGACGATTTTTGTATGATTTTTTGTCTATTTCGGGGGCATGTTTTCTTTCTCGTCGAACATCCCCCTGTAGGGGGACAGGCCCGACACAGAAGCGCGGGCGGCCCCGTCAGCCGAACGGGCTGAAGGCCAGGTAGTCCTCCGCCGACGGGTGCCGCCGCACCGGCTCGGGCGCGGCGGCCCCGGGGCCGGCGCCCGCAGCGCCGGGGTCGGCCTGCGGGCCCCCCCCACAGAGCTCCCTCGCGCCGCGAGGGGCTCCTCTGGCCGCCCCCTCCTCCCCGCCCCTCGTTCTCTCGGCGGTGGAGAACCCTCCCTCTAGTAAACCTCCCCTTAGTGAAAACGGCCCGGGACCGAAACCGACGGACCTGGACCCGCAAAAATGGCGGCCGCGACGCCCTCTCGCGAGCCGAAAACGGCCAATTCGACGTGTCAGGGTAGGTCTATCCACCCCCGATTCTCCCCACCCCTCGTTCTCGTGAGCGAATCGCGACGGGCAGTATTTTTACAGATTTCGGTGCTGGCACCCATGGGCCATCACCGGGCCCAAAGGGCCGTCAGAATGCGACTCGGGATAAGAAAGCCGCGCCCAGGAGAGGGCACAGCCGGGCCTGGGCCAGGACAGCATCCCTCAAGAGCACGAGACCCTCCGTCGGACGAAACAGACAGAACATCCAAGGGTACCCTCCCCAGGATGTACAAGAGCATCCAACGAGCATGAAGAGCATCCAACAAACACGAAACACATTAAGATTGTGGCTGCCACGACAATGGACACCCTAACAGTCCTACCATTGAATGCAGAATGTGTCCAACATCTGGGAAACAGTGTTCTAAACATGTTCTAAACACGTTTGTTACATGTTTCGAGCATGTTTTTTACATGGTTGACATCTGGGAATGATTTGGCGTCCTCCACAACACTAAGATACCTCGGTCCGACTGCGTCGCTCTGCGAAACAGCCCACGACGCCCGAGCTCCGGGTCGGCCCCCCCCGCCCTGCCTCTCCGGCCCCAAGGGTCGGCGCCTGCAGAGCCCCGGGGTCGGCTTTTTCCCCGACCTCCGACGATGCCATCTCGGCGTCGGGGGGTCCTCCCCCTCCTCCTCCTCCTCCCTCCTCCTCCCCCCCTCCCTCCTCCCTCCTCCCTCCTCCCTCCTCCCTCCTCCCTCCTCCCTCCTCCCTCCTCCCTCCTCCCTCCTCCTCCTTCCTCCCTCCTCCCTCCTCCCGTCCCCGGGTCCACGAGGCCGTCGGGGCTTCCGGGCCGCGGATCGGCAACACAGTGTCTCGGAGGATGGCAGGGCTCGGTAGGGGGTGGGGTGAGGGGCCTCTTGGGGCGTCTTGGGGGTCTCTTGACAGTCTCGGGGGCCTCTCGGGGCGTCTGGGTGCCTCTGGGGAGGCCCCTTGGGGCCTCTGGTGGTCTCTCGGGAGCCTCCTGCGGGCATCTTGGAGGCCTCATGGAGGCATCTTGGGGGGGCCACACGGCATCAGTGACGCGCTGTGTGGGGAGTCCCTCGGCGTGCTGCTGCCGAGGAGGCAGGCGACTTCGCGGGTACAACGTCGTGAACAATTCACGTCGTCGGGATTGGTCTGGGGAGGGGTCAACCAACAGGGGAGCCGACGGGAAGCACTCCGCCGCGAGCGGCGGAATGACCTACCGGGCAGCCACGTTGCCTAAGAATGACATGCCATCCCACACAATGAATTAAATTGGTATCCAGCGCTGGACCGCGCGCCGTTTCCAGCACGTGCGTGCTGGGATACACTCGGATTTCTCCCGCGCTCCCTGGATGGGCGAAGACCTCGGGGGGAAGATGCCTCGACCTCCGCACCGCTTCCAGCGGCGGAGGGAGCAGCAGCAATGGCAGCACTACCTACCGATTCGAGGAAGGACAATTCCTCGGCCCTCGACAGCGCGCTGAGAGCTGAATGGGAAAGAGGAGGAAGGGGTATGAGGCCAAAAGGTGCCAGGGAATGCAGCGCGCCTGCTCTGGAGGGAGAGGCAGGGTGCAGGGATCTGGACCGGGAAATTGGGAGAAGGGCGATCCGCGAGACGCCGTCCCCCCCGGCTGATCCTGCATCCCTACCCAAGCTCGCTCTTCAATCCCCCTTCCTCCCCCCTCCTTTCCCCAAGGCTCCCCCCCCGATGCCCTTGAAACTCGGACATGAGGCCCCCTCGAATCATCTGGCCGTGAGACGAAGCAAACCAAGAGACTTGACGGGGCTGATTTGTATGCGTTCGAGCTTTCGCCACGCCGTTTGTGCTCGTCGGCAGTCGAAGCTAAAACGAGCTGCGAGCACCACGATGAGCTGCCCACAGCTGATAGTATCTACGCCTCGGCTTCACCCAGCAGTCACACCCTCCAGCGCACATCCCCGATACCCCTACAGCCTACACGTACGAGAAGTCAATTTTTCCACCAGAACTCTGGGTGTTGGGTCCCCAAGTGGCCCAGCACTTCTGTGGGCCTCAGACATTTCCGTGGGGCACTTGCTGGTAGGCCGACGTCTTACAGTCGGACCCTGGGCCAGAAGCACGTCCTCCCTCTCCTCCTCCTCCTTCTCCTCCTCCTCCTCCTCCTCCTCCGATCTTATACCTCGTCCAACAAACAGGAAAAACATGTGGGTGCTCTCCCCGAAACGACCTCGATCGTATGCTTCGTCCAACAAGCAGGAAAAACATTTGGGTACTCTCCCCGAAACGACCTCGATCTTATGCTTCGGTCCGACTGTACCCGACGTGCCTACTACATTTGGGTCGGGCATGTCCTTCTGCAGGCGGATGTTGGGCAAAACATAGAACATACTCCCAACATGTCTTTAACTATACTCTCAAACTTTCTTTAAACAGCTCGGACACAGTCAAACACAGTCAGAACATCGTCCCCATACTATCTTTCAAACTATCTCTGAACACTCCTCCTGTCGAGGGGACATGCCCGAGTGAATCACCCAATAGCGAGCTTCGCGCCCCGCGATGCACGACTGCAGAGCTCCGCCCCCTTCCCCAACGAACCCCCCAGAAGACGCGCCGTATATAAGCATACGTGTGGCCAGTGAGGAACTGCCCCCTGGCTCCCCCGCCGAGGGCATCCCACCCTGAAGGGGCCTGGGGACATACAAATAAGGACACACAAACAGATACACACAAAGTGAAATCCCAGGGGTCCCCTATATGTTTCCATATTTTTTGGATTGTCGTCTTCCCCCCCCCCACACACTTCCCATATTTCCCCATATTGTCGAAGGAATCGACGATTCATTGCGTCTGTGTGTTTTTTCCCTCCTGACCCCCCCCTCAGACATCCGATGCCGTGCTTCTTCTTCGCAGCGCGGCTTCCAAGAGGTCTTGAGTCTCTCCCCGGGCCAGATGTTGCATCCCGACATGTTTTGGATAATCCTAGGGACGCTCAGGTACAGCCGTAGTTAAGCAGAAAGTAGGGAACATCCTCGCGACGCCACTTTCTCATGACGCGAGGATGTCAGAGTCCTCTGGCGCTCTCTCTGGCGCACCTACCAGCAAGTCGGGGTGGCTCACTTCATCGGCCGCGAGCCTGTCTCCCCCGTCTCCCGACTCCTGCTCCCACGAGAGGCACAGGAGAGGGGGAAGCAGGAGGCGCACCCCCCCGCACACAGGGTCCAAGACTGGGATACATTACTCCATGAGAGCGCTCTGGGAGCGCTCTGAGAAGGCCGCGGCGCCTAATTAATCCCCCAGAACCGGCGGGTCTCAGAGATCCCAAGTCCTGCCTTCGTTTCACCCCCATCCTTGCTCTGGACGCTGAGTCAAATTAATGAAATTGTCGCTGGTTCTTATTCCCAACCGTCCTGTGGTGTTGGATCCTCGTTGTGAAGACACAGCGCCCTGCGTCACTCCTTCTCCTCCTGGCCCCTCCTCCCCCTTCTCTCCACTCTGCCCTCCGCACGACCATTTCGGCACACCCCTCACACGTTTCGTGGCCCCAGAGGGAGCTCCACCGAAGTTCCCAATGGCGCAGGTCGTATGTGGGCGTCACGCTGGTTTCGGCACACCCCTTAAAAGTTTCGTGGCCTCATAGAGAGCTCCACCGAAGGTTTCAGTGGCGCCATTCGCATGTGGGCGTCTCGCCCTTTTCGGCACACCCCTCGCACGCATCGTGGCCTCATAGGGAGCTCCACCGAGGGCCCCAGTGGCGCAATTCGAATGTGCGCGTCACGCCCGTTTCGGCACACGTGGCCCCAACATCAGCTCCACCGAAAGTCTCAGTGGCGCAATTCACATGCGTCCCCACTACATATTTCGGCACACCCCTCATATGTTACGTGTCTAAATACGGGGCTCCACGGAAGGCCCCAATTGCGCAGTTCGCATGCGCTCCCGTCACCTATTTCGGTAACTACACCCGTCACAGTTCGTGGCCCCATTAGGGGCTCCACCGATGGTCCAAGGGGCGACGTTCGCATTTGGGCCTCACGCCCGTTTCGGGACACCCATCATGCTCGGCGTGGCCCCCAAAGGGAGCTCCACTCAAGGGCCTCAATGGCGACGGTCGCATGTGGGCGTCACCCCGTTTCGACACACCCCTCACACGCTCCGTGGCCCCAACGGGAGTCCTCGTGGCTGGTGGCACAGTTCGCATGCGGCTGCCCTCACCTCGGCACGCCACTCACGCGTTTCGCGGCCCTCATGGGGAGCTCCACCCGAGGCCCCAATGGCAAAGGTCGGCATGCGCCCCCCCCCCTTTTCGGCATGCCTCTCGCGCACTTCGTGGCCCATGGGCCAATGGGGAAGTCCACCGAAAACCATACTCACAGCTGCGGCACTCACAACTGCATCTGCCTGGGTCCTTCGCCCAGATCATAGAACTATGTTCTCGCCTCGGGATGCGTTACAGCAGCTGCGCCTCGC
>CAUYUJ010007881.1:22500-37500 GCA_963575745.1 Prorocentrum cordatum
ACATAAACACACTACATACAGATATGCATGTATAGAAATGTGTTGTTTTATTTACACGCAAAACGGGGGTGGGCGCCCCCCCTGTGGCATAACATTTCAAGCATATGTATATATATATATATATATGCATATACACATGCACATGTATATATATATATATATGTGTGTATATATGTATATGTATGTGTATGTGTATATGTATGAGTGTATATATATATATATAGATTGCCAGACCCGCCGGGCGCACGCCCGCAAATAATGCGGCCGCAGCAGCTCCTGGAGCACAGAAAAATCGTGAAGCATGCACCGAATATGTATATATATATATATATATATATATATATATATATAAAAACAAAAAACATAGTCCCCTGACTACTTTGTGACTATGTTTAAATATTCCCCCTGTCGAGGGACACGCCCGACCTAACTGCAGGAGCACGACACATTTCGAAGGCGGCTTCTCAGCAGGCAGGAGGGCTTCCCACAGGCCCTCGGACTTCCCCAGACGGCCGCACCCCTGGCGCCGCCCTCTTCCTCCTCCTCCTCCTCCTCCTCCTCCTCCTCCTCCTCCTCCTCCTCCTCCTCCTCCTCGTCCTCCTCTTCCGCGAGCCGCGCGGCCGCAGGGGGCAGGACGCCGGCGCAGGGCCCCCCCCCGAGGTTCAAAGAACTCCTGGATGGGGGCTCGGACTGCAGGACAAGAGGGGCGCTCGCCGTCGCTCGGACGTCCATTGCCCGTGCATTTTTCGGTTTCGTGCGTGTTTGTTTCTGCTCGTTGGTCGAGGAGGGTCCTCGATGGTTCTCGCCGAGGACAAAAAAATCACACGTCCAAACGATGCCAGGGGCGGGGGGGGGGGAGGAGAGGACGGTCGGAGAGGGAGGAGCGCGGCGCCTCTCCTCGCACGTTGTGCTGCTGCTCAGGCCAGGTGTCCAAGGATCCTCATAGCTGCCGTTTTGCCCACTGTGCTGCTGAAGCGATTGCGATCTTGCTGCCCTGGCAAGCAAAGCGAAGGAGGCGGCAGGGATCAGACCTCGGGCGATGTTGAACATATAGAGCGCGATGACCGCGTTCTGAACCGCTAGGACCCTCTGTTCGTTTGACATCTCTGCTGTTAGGGCGAGGCGACGATCTAAAAGTTCGACCGGATGCGCTGTGACACAGATTTTTTGGATCGACTGTCAGCGGGGCTCACAACAAACCTGGTGAGACTGAGCATCGAGGCGCTCCTCGCAACCGAATTTGCATGGCAGATGGTTCTGGGCCATCCTCCGCTCCGTCGTCCCACTCCAATCCAGAATTTGGATCATGGAGACCTGCCACCAGGGGGCACTCGGGGATGGACAGACCCCCCTTTAGTAAGACGTGGTTTAGTGAAAACGACCTGGGGCCCAAACCTGGCGGGCGCAAGCCTGGAAAATAACGGCCACGGCGCCCTCTCGAGAACCGAAAACGGACAATTCACTAATCGACGTGTCACTGTTGGGGGCTCTGTCCACCCCCGAGGCACACGGGCCAAACCATCTTGAAGCTCGGGCGAGCATTGGGTCACACTCTTGCGAGAGAGCCGTGGCGACGGCGGCCGCGTGGACCACCTCGTCGGTCCCTCGAGGATCGTGGCGCCTGGACTCCGCTGGACAAAGGGATCTCTCGAGGGACCACGAGGTCGTCCTCTGAACGGGGGCACGCGGATCGTCCTGCCGCGCCTCGCCGAGCCTGGTCCGCAGGCAGCGCGTGCTTGAGCCTCGGGCTGTGGAGAAACCCCTCCTGGGCCCTCTGAAGCTCTTGGACGAACAGGGGCTCAGACCAGAGTGCTGGTGACCAGATCTGTTGCAGTCACTGTGTCGTGGGGAGGTTAGAGCGAGCCACGCCCTGAAGCCGAAGAGAAAGAGGACGCCCATTCGTGGTGAACCTGGACGCTCGCATGAGGGCCGACATGGCGTGCACTGTGATGGCCCCAGGGGCCCGAAGCTGGGTGAGCACGCCGTGGGTGAGAAAAATGCGACGCCCTGATCGGAGGGGGGTGGTCAGGTTGTGCGCCTCTGGGGTTAGGTCGGGCATGCCCTCCTACAGGCGGATTTTGGACGAAACATCAGAGAGAGACTCAAAACATGTGCAACACATATCCCCAGCAAAAATCGTCCCCAGACGATGTCTGGACCGTTTCTGAAGATTCTTCACGTAGAGGGACCAGCCCGACTTCATTCGGGGGGGGGGTGAGCGAGCTCCGGTCGCTTGCTGGCCTCGCCCACGGCGTGTCGCACCGCCCTCGGCCGCAGCACGTCCTGCGCGGCACGGCGCGGCCGAGGGGCAGAGCGCGGAGCGCGAGCACGGCACCCTGCCCAAGGGACGTGCCACCCCCCCGCGGACGATTGGCAGGGCCGTGCTCTGAGATCCGGGCGCTGCACTGCTTCCTCCACTGGGCGCGAGCTACTGGGGGGACAAAACTATTGGGGGGGGGGGGGCAGCGCTGCAGAGACAGGGCCCCGCAGGGCCCCTTTATGGAGGAGCCCTGCAGGGCCATAGGGGAGCCCAGGGCCCGAACAGGGCACCAGCCTTCCCCCACGTCGTGTCGCGCCCCCCCGTGACTTCGCGCCCAACGCAAGACCGCACCTCAACGCAAGACCAGTAGGGGCGAAGATTGCTCCCCCCTGGGCTATTCCATAGCCCAGGGGGGAGCAATACTCGATGCGCGTCGGTCTTCGCGCGTCGGTCGTCGGCGTCGGCGACGCCGTCGGCCGTGGCTGCCGAGGTTCGAGGATTCGAGGATTCGAGGATCGAGGATCGAGGAGGATCGAGGAGGATCGAGGGTTCGAGGTATCGAGGATTCGAGGATCGAGGAGGGTCGATGATCGATGTCTTCGACAGAGCTCCCGGGCGAACGCGCGCAGTGCCCGCCCCTGGGCTATATTCGCCCCTGCCGGCGCCGCCGAGCACCGTGAGCTCTCCGGGCGTCGCAGGGCTTCCTCCCGGCGCTTCTCTCGGCACCGGCCGCTGGGGGGGAGACACGTATGCCCACATCCGCGGCCTCCTCGCGGGCCGAGCACCTCTATAGGCTGCGCCACCGCTCGGGTCAAGGGGTGGCGGCTCTCTTGCGGAAGGCACATCCGCGCGACCGCGAGATCGCGCCCCTGGATCCAGACCGCACAGGCGCGGATGCACGGACCGCTTCGCCTGACAGGTGATGTGTCGACCCACCGCGGACGGTTGGCAGGACCGTGCTCTGAGATCCGGGCGCTGCACTGCTTCCTCCACTTGGCGCGAGCTACTGGGGGGACAAAACTATGGGAGGGGAGGCAGCGAGGGCTGCAGAGACAGGGCCTGGCAGGGCCCCTTGGAGGAGCCCTGCAGGGCCAGAAGGGAGCCCAGGGCCCGCAAAGGTCACCTTTCTTCCCCCCAATTTCATGTCGCCCCCCCCATGATGATGGGCCTGTTCTCCACCACCACCACCACCAGAAGTTCGAGGGGGAGGGGGTCCTCCTCCTCCCCATCCTCCTCCTCCTCCTCCTCCTCCTCCTCCTCCTCCTCCTCCTCCTCTTCCTCCTCCTCCTTCTCCTCCTCCTCCTCCTCCTCCTCCTCGTCCTCCTCTTCGTCCTCCTCTTCGTCCCCCTCCTCCTCGTCCTCCTCCTCCTCCTCCTGCCCTCCAACTTGTGGTGGTGGTGGTGAAAAACAAGCCCATCACATGGATTCGCGCCCAGAGCAAGACCGCACCGTCAGATCCGGGCGCTGCGGTGCTTCCTCTCGGCGCCGGCCGCGGGCGAAGCACGTATAGCCGCGGCCTCGCGGCCTCGCGGGTCGAGCACTCTCTATAGGCTGCGCCCCCGCTCGGACAATCACTGATTGAGTCAGTGGGGGGGCGGCTCGCCTGCGGAGAGCCCGCGCGGAGCGCATATCCGTGCGACCGCGAGGTCGCGCCCCTGGGTGTCAGTCGGGCCTGTGGACGAAACAATTTTAAACTGGCCAACCAAATACCCCCAACATGGTAAAAAAACATACTCCACAAAATCGTGCCCAGGCTAGATTGTACTCTTTTTGCATATTCCTCCTGTATGGGGGACAGGCCCGACATAAACCCTGGATCCAGACCGCACAGGCGCGGATACACGGACTTGTTCGCCTAACAGTGGATATGTCGACCCCTTTCCCAGGCTTCGCGTGGCTTTTCGCATGGACCAGGCATTTGGGGTCCAACCCTGGGATACACGAGGGGGTCGTCCATTCTCGATGGGGGTGCGTCCGCAGAGCTCCCCTGGGGTGTCTCCGAGGGTGTCCCTGGTCTCCTGATCGGCTCCATTCTTAGTCGAAAGGTCAGGGGCTGGGGGAGAAACATCGTCTGCGAGCGCAGGCGCGGACACACGGATTTGGTGAGCAGGGACCGACCGTCCCGGCATTCCTACAGTCCTACCACGACATGTTCTCAGAACCCCAAAATATTCGAAAAACAAAAACAATGTTCTTAGAACATTAACCCCATGCGTTAAAACAAGACAGTCTCCGCCAGAAATGCTCTTAGAACATTCCGCGGGAAACACAAAAGGCTCTTAGAACACTGTTTGCTACGACGATAGGCACGCTAGGACGGACGCTTCGCCACTGCTTGAGACACACGGACTTGCTCGCCGCTCTTGAGCTGTGGCTGTGGCCTGCAGCGCAGCCGCTGGGGCGCCCCTCAACGTCATCCGTCATCCACGTCGGCCTCCTCCTCCTCCTCCTCCTCCTCCTCCTCCTCCTCCTCCTCCTCCTCCTCCTCCTCCTCCTCCTCCTCCTCCTCCTCCTCCTCCCCCTCCCCCTCCTCCTCCTCTCCTCCTGCTCCTCCTCCTCCTCCTCTCCCCTCACCCCCCTCCTCCTCCTCTTCCTCCTCCTCCTCCTCCTCCTCCTCCTCCCTCCTCCTCCTCCTCCTCCTCCTCCTCCTCCTCCTCCACCTCCTTCCTCGCCGCTCTTGGGCTGTGGCGTGGCCTGCAGCGCAGCCGCCGGGGCGCCCCCCGCGGCTCCGGGCCGGCGCCCTGGGCGGCGCGGCAGCCGCCGCCGGCGCCCCGAGCGGCGGCGGGGCCTCCGGGGCGGGGGCGCCCGCGCCGCCGGAGGCCGGCGCCGCGGGCGCTGCAGGAGGCTCCTGCTGCTGGAGGAGGCGGCACTCAAGCAGTGGCGACGCGTCCTGGCTCTCGCCTCTAGCCTATGGCCCTAGCAGACAATGTTCTGAGAACCTCTTGTGGCTTCCGCGACATGTTCTTGGGACATTCCTGGTCGAGATGGTCTTGTCTTAGCACATCGGGCTTGTGTTCCAAGAACCTTGTTTTTGTTCTTAGAGCATTGTTGGGTTCTAAGAACACTTCGTGGTAGGACCATAGGAATGCCGGGGCGGTTGGTTCCTGCTCAAGGCACTGGCACACACGCACGATCTGGAGGGCAACAAATCCACCCCGATACTAACCGCCCCAGCACGCGAGGTCTTTTTAAGTAAACGCGCCCAAAACAAAAATAATCGAACACGGCAGGGCTGTGTAGTAAACGCCCCGGGCCGTTTGGTAAACGCCAATTGTCCAGTCTGGGTGGTTTTTCCTCCCTTGGTCGAAGAGGGCGCAGGGGACAGAGATAGAGAGGGCGCGACACGAGCATAGACACAGAGAGGTACCTGTGGACCAGGTCGAGAGCGAGGACCTCCCACGCCCCCGGGGGAGATGCGCGCGACTGCTGCAGGCCTCGTCGAAAGGTCGTCTGGGGGACCTCCCTTTTGGACGCCCGAAATGGGTACGGAAAGAATGGGCACAATGCCCAACAACAAATGTTGTCCCAAACCAACAGCGGCCGCTGTTGGGCAGGTGGCCTTCTGTCTCGAATGGACACGGTCCGCGGCGGCGCGGACAGCGGGTCCTGTCAAAATGAACAGGAATTGCTGTTGGGCATTGTACCCATTCTTTCCGTACCCATTTCGGGCGTCCAAATCCCTGGGGGTACTTCTCGATCCTGGATCCGTGCCTGGCGGCCCGTGGGGTCCGACAGCGCCCCCCCCAGGCCTCACACGACGAGACGGAGCAACGAGACCCCTCGCGGCAGGAAAAAACAAAAAAAACAAAAAACGACGCACGGACTTTGCTATTTGCGGTCTCCGGGGGCCTTCTCCGAGCTTCGGGACCTAAAATACATGGCTGCGCGCAGGGGGGGGGGGGAGGGGGAGGGCTTCTCAGAAGCAGGCTGCTTCTTAGAAGGCGCCGACCTTACATCTATAGGTGAGGCCCGCGCCTTCTAAGAAGCAGTGGTGCTTCTAAGAAGCCCTCCCCCCTCCCCCCACCCCCCTCTGCGCGTGGCTGAAATACGGCTCGGGATGAAGAGCAGGTCCCAGGGAAGGGGTCCAGACCTCTGGGGGTCCAAGCTGTGAACGAAAAAATCTGACTTTGCTGGCCCAGAACCGGCGAGCGGAGCTTTTCCAATCACCATGTTGTAGTCTTAGCTTCGACCTCCGGGGCCAGGAGGCTTCGGAACCCGAGGCAATCAGGCATGGAACTAGAGAGAATAACTAGCCTCCGGGGAAGCGGTCGGGACCTCTGCCCTGGGGCCGCGGATCGAAAAAGAAAAAAAACATGTCGGCGAACGCTTGGGCATCCGGAGCAAAGCAACAAACAGAAAACACACCCTCGCCATCGCTCGGACGTCCATTCCCTGTGTTTTCTTTCGGTTTCGTGAGTGTTTTTTTCGCCAAATGATCGAGAATGCTCCTCAATGGTCCTCGCCGAAGGAAACATGCACACGTCCGAGCGATGCCAGGCACCCGCTGGGGTCAGGAAGCCGCCCTCGGCGGCCCCCGAGAGGCCGCCTCCGAACCACCAGCAGTGATGACCTGCGCCCAACACTCAAAAGCACATGAGAGCAAAAGCACCGACAATCCAGACCTCCTCTATCTCTGGCTGCGGGAGAGATGACGGCGGAAGGCTTTTGGTAATGCTTGGCTCCCCCATGGTTTCCGACGTCGGCGTGCTGTTTCACAACAGCGGCCCCTGGAGGTCGGGCCAGGCCAGGCTCTTCATCCCAAGTCGTTTCTTGACGGTTCCTGAACCCATGGCGAGGGCGAGCTGAAAGCTGTGACAAAAAAACAATCCGTCCTGCTTGCTCTTTCCGCAACGAGAGGAGGCGGGGCCCGTGGCACTGTCAATCTAACTGTTCCTCGGCGGCCAGGGGGGTCCCGCCCATGCGTGGCTTGTGAGGGTGCGCAGATTCTTGGGTACTCCGAGAATGCTTATTTCCAAAGTGCAAGCTTTGGTGCCAGGGCCCCTTCCACTGGTGAGGCCAGTCCACAGGAAACCTTCCACAAGAAACCCAACCCTGAGACCCCAGGGCGTCCGTCGATTTTCGGTGTGGGAACGTCACGCTTTCCATCGCAAAACCATCGAAACCCATGAAACCCAGGGCGCCCTGGAGGCAAGTGTTTCTTGGCATTGGTCTCCACTGTAGAGACTGCTGCAGCTGTGACGCTCATGCCATACGCGTAGAATCTGGTGTGCGCACCCCCATGCAAGCCTGCAGCAAACCTCCAGAAACAAGAAACACACGCGTAGAATCTGGTGCGCACCCCCATGCAAGCCTGCAGCAAACGTCCACTAACAAGACATACCCTGGCGAAGGACCCACAACCATACGCAGGCCTGAGTATCACAAGGCAAGTGGGGCGACGGAGGGGGAGCTCCATATCTGGGGTCACGAAACACGTGAGGGGTGCGCTGGAGTGAGCGGTGGGACCGCCTGCGAGCGCACCTCCTGGGGCGCGTGAGAGATGTGCCGAAATTCGCCGAGGGGCCACATTCGGGGATGGACAGACCTCCCTTTCGTAAAACGTGGTTTAGTGAAAACGACCTGAGGCCCAAACCTGGCGGGTGCAAGCCTGAAAAGTAACGGCCGCGGCGCCCTCTCGAGAACCGAAAACGGACAATTCACTAATCGACGTGTCACTGTTGGGGGTTCTGTCCGCCCCCGACACATATGAACGCACTCACGGGCGCCTCTGGTGGAGATCCAGATGGGGCCACGACACACGCGAGGGGTGCGCCGGTGTGAGCGGTGTGTCGAGCTGGGCGGGAGGGCCGCATGTGAACACAACCCCTCAAGGCTTCGTTGGAACTTCCTATGGGGTGTGCCGAAATGGGCTGGGGGGCGCTAGGCGACCCACCCCCACTCGAGGCTTCGGTGGAGCTCCATATGGGACCACGAAACGTTTGAGTGGTGTGCCGAAATGGGCCGGGGGACGCTATTCGACCCCCCCCCCTGGCGCCTCAGTTGGAGCTCCCTATGGGGCCACGAAACGTATGAGGGGTGTGTCGAGATGCGCGTGCGGGGGGCAGAAGCAGAAGCAGACGAGGGGAAAGAGGAAGACAGGAGGCGCAGGGCGCTGCGGATTCAAGACGAGAACCCAACACAACAGGACGATTGGGAAGTGCAGTATAGGACGCAAACCATTATGCACGTGCGGCATCCATGTAGACATTAACAAGAAAAGCATGAGCATCGCACACGCGGCATGGGCAGAGCTGATCATTTGAAAAGGAAGCTTTTCCACTGGAGTCATAGCAAGCAGATGCGACTTCGAATGCGCCTCGCAGACTTCGCATCACCATCAGCCAGCATCTAGAAGACACCTCGCGCTGGAGCTGTAGACTATGGTCCCACTATAGCCCCTCGGAACAGACGGTGAGTGGAAAGACGTGATACCCGGCCCAGCTCATCTCTCCAGCCCCTGCAGCCTTCCAGTGCCCGAGGGAAGTGCTCGCGCGTCTCGCCCCCCTTCTCCCTGTGGCTCGACCGACAACAAATGTTGTCCAAAACCGACGCCGGCCGCTGCTGGGCGGGCGGCCTCCTGTCTCGAATGGACACAGGCCGCGGCGGCGCGGACAGCGAGCCCTGTGCAGGATGAGCAGGGACTGCTGTTGGGCATCGTGCCCATCCTTTCCGTGCCCATTTCGGGCGTAGGAGGAGGAGGAGGAGGAGGAGGAGGAGGAGGAGGAGGAGGGGGAGGAGAAAGGAGGAGGAGGAGGAGGAGAAAGGAGGAGGAGGAGGAGGAGGAGGAGGAGGAGGAGGAGGAGGAGGAAGGGGAGGAGAAAGGAGGAGGACAAAGAGCACCTCGTCGGAGAGCCGGGGGCCCTCGCTCCCCTGCTGGACACCCTTTAGGTCGGGCATGTCCTCCTGCAGGCGGACTGTGGGCGAAGAGTAAAACAAGTGCGCAGAGACTTCTCCCACACGGTGACCGCACGATCCAAAGCTCGTCCCCTGACTGTTTGCTCTGACTATCTTCGAATATTCCTCGTGTGGAGGGACGGGCCCGACTCGACTGCGGCCGCCAGCCGAGGTTCCGGCGGGCTTCGCGCCCGGGGGGGGGGGCAGCCAGCAGGGGCACCTTGGAGAGAGGACGCCCCGGGCCCGAGGGCGCACGTTGCCCAGCACCGGGGCATCTGGATCAAGGGGGGCAGGTGGGTTATGCATATATATATATATACATATATATATATAGATATATTCCCCCCAGCGGCCTGGTGCGAGCTATCGTGTCCCCGACAGCGTGGTGCAAGCTATCGTGTCCAAGGCAGTCTGGTGCAAGCTGTCTTGTCCCCCGCGGCCTGGTGCAAGCTGTCGCGTCCAAGGCAGTCTGGTGCAAGTGATACAGGCTGACAGAGCAGGGGACAGGTGGGTTAATAGTACCGCAACGCACCCATGGGTCACAAGGAAGGGGGGCAGAAGGGGACGGGGAGAGAGGGGGCTAGGATGAGTGAGGGGATCACGGATCCACAAGAGGCGATCCATTAGCGGGTTCTGTGAAGAAAATGATGATCAAGAGGGGGGGAGTGAGCAGAAGGGACGAGGAGGGGAGGGGAGGGGCAAGGGAGCGTGCACGCATGCGGACGGCGAGGAGGAAGGATGCAGTGGGCCGACGAGGAGGAAAGAAGGATGAGGAATCGGGAGGACGGTGAGGCAAGAGAGGCCCCACTGTTCAACGTGAGGCTCCAACGACGTCTTCGACAGCGCGCGCGCAGCGAACCAGACGTTCCGGCCCAGGGACGGCACGTAGCAATTCACGGTGTCGTCGGCATTGTCGACCTCCTTTGCGACCACAAACTGGCCGAGGCACGCTCTGCGGTGGTGGTCATTCGCCTCCCCAATGCCCGCCTCGCGGCAGGCCTTCAGCACGGCGTCGACGTCGGAAAGCACCCAGTGCGTGGCCTTTTGGCACGCCGATCGACAACACTCCATAGACACACGACCTCTTCTTTATCCTCCCTCTTCCTCTCTTTGTTCACGCCTTCTCCTTCTCCTCCTCCTCCTCCTCCTTCTCCTTCTCCTCTTCTCCTTCTCATTCTCCTTCTCCTTCTCCTTCTCCTCCTCCTCCTTCTCCTCCTCCTCCTTCTCTGAGAGCGCTATGGGCCGCAGCGTCAGCTCCTCTCGCCACAGTGGCCCTCTGGGTAGGACCGCCAGTGTGACGCGCCCACGGGTCCCATCCGAGCCCCGGGAGGGCGTCGGCCGTCCCTGGGCCGGATGAGTCTGGACAGAGAGGCGCCCCCGCTAGGCTTGTGGATCGACGGTGCGCTCGGCAGTGTGGAAGAACAGGTAGAATTATGTCGGGCGTGTCCCCCTACAGGGGGATTTCCGACGAAAGATAAAAAACCCAAACATGCCCCAAGAAGGTCAGAAAATATTTAAAAGATAGTCCCCAGACTAGTTTTGGACTATTCTTTTAGCATGTTGGGGGCATTGTATATTTTTCGTCAAAAAATCCCCCTGTGGGGGGCAGGCCCGACTTAAAGGCAGAAGCATCGCTTCTGCCTCTGCGCCCCAAGCTGCCGTCAGGCGGAGGCCCCCCGTCGGGCCACCTGCGAGCGCATGGCCCGACGGCGACGACGACGGACGACGGACGACGACGGCGGCGGCGACGACGACGACGACGACGTCGAGGGCGACGACGATCACGCTGGCGACGACGACAACGACGACGGCGAGGGCGACGGCGGCGGACGACGGGCGACGACGACTTCGCGGCCGCCCTGCGCCCGCCGTTGCGGCGGACGATGGCGGCGACGGCGGCGGCGGCGGCGGCGACGACGGCGCACGGGGGCCACGTCTGTTCCGCTGGGTCGCTGTTCGAGGGCGAGAACAGCGTCGTGATACAGTCGAAATCTACAGTAGGGACGGGCGTTGGGGACGCAGGGGCCTGGAACGCCAAGGGTGGCACTTCCCCGGGGCGCCGGACTGCCAACACCCTGAGGGACTGGCCGGTGAAGGCCGCCAAGGACGGGCCGCAGAGGCAAGGACGCAAGGGTACCCTCAGGACATCCGTGCGTTCTTACTATGAGTTTCGAATGTAATAACACTGGCTCAAGATGCGCTTCAAGATTTCCAGGGTATCGAGCGGGCCTCGTTTCTGCAGCCCGTGTGTGACATCCCGTAGTCTTGGGAACTCTGGAAGCCTTGGCACGTACAATTATCATGGCATCATGGCCCACTGTTCCTCTAACATTCGCGTCAGCCCCGCGTCGACGTCGACGCCTACGGCGCAAATCCAAGTCGACTCCGCGTCGAGCCCACGTCGGCCCCGTGGCGGAGTCAAGGAAAAACCGCAACCTATTGGACAGACGAGGCCTCCCGAAGATTCAACGTACTCCAGATTTCGTAATAAAAGGGAGGGGGTCTGGACCCTCCAAGACAAGTCATTTCAGACCTCCCCCGTGGGAGAACCCTCCAAAACATCGTCCCCAGACCCCCCCAGGCCCTCCAAGATAGCCTGGAAGAGACCCCCCCCCCGAAATGAGACCCCCCTCCCTTTATTACGAAATCTGGAGTACACCATGTCATGCCGTCGGCGGCGACGACGAGGACGGCGAAACTGAGCGCCTTTGAGGGCCGCCCGGCGTCGCGGGCGGCCGAGAGCCCCTCGAGCACCGCCTCCGCCGTGACGGAGAGGCCGGCGAGCGCCGTCCTCACCGAGCCCGCCCCGACCTCGACGAGCGGGCCCGCCCACGCGAGCCTGTCCGCGAGGACACTCTGAGAGCGCGACCTGCCGGGTGGTCACGCTCCTCCTCCTCCTCCTCCTCCTCCTCCTCCTCCTCCCCTCCTCCTCCTCCTCCTCCTCCTCCTCCTCCTCCTCCTCCTCCTCCCTCCTCCTCCTCCTCCTCCTCCTCCTCCACCTCCTCCTCCAGCAGAACGATTGTGTGCTCCGATTCGTCTGGAGATGATTCACGTATGCCTGTTGATGTACACGTCGTTCACTTCTGATCGCGCTCGTTTCTGATCGCACTCGCTTCTGATTGTTCCTGGCCCCCTAGTGGCCAGGAAGAGGCCCAGGACAGAACAATTAGAAATGAAAGGATCTTGGCCCCAACAAAAGATCAAATAACTTTCGAATACTGAGAAAATCAACACTGTGTATGCCAGTTGATATATGTTTACAAGCCTGGGGGGGGCGGGGAACAACAAAAAACCCAACACATAAAAAAACGAGCCCCTGGGATCTGGGCTTCGGGGCCCCCTGGACGCTGCTGGAAAAGGTCCTCCAGCCTTGCCGCAAATCCGCAAGAGAGCCAAAGGATGGCCACAAGAAGGCCCGTAGACGGCCCAAACTCCTCTAGTCGGCCCCAACACGGCCCAAGAGGGACACACGACGGTCCAAGCAGAGCTCAAAAGGACCTTCAAGGCGGCCCAGACAAGCGCCCAGGCGGCCTTCAGAGGTCCCCAAAGCCCTTGAGAGGCATTCGTGAGGCCCTTACGAGGTTCTCCAACGAGGAGCCTGCGCAAAAAGACCTCAGACGGAGAATGGTTCGCAACGCCAGGCAAGAACAATGATAAGAAAAACGATGCGGAATGGTACGGCGGTGCTTCCCCTTGCCTTGCATGGTGCGACCGGGCAACTTGGGCCACGAGCGAGCCCGTGTGGTGGCCACGCTAAGGACCCCGAGCGTCATTCCTTTACATGGTCGTGCGTCTTCCCGAAGGCGTCTTCCCACGAAATATACAAAACTGATCCGGATCCCAGGTTTGCAATTACATTCCCCCAACATCTGTGGCGAACCCGCGTTTCGGTGTATTTTCAAAGCCAAGGTGGCATCGCTTGACACTGCATTGCTTCGTAGTCTGCGGCATTGCTCGGCAGCGCGTTGGTCTGCTAGGCATTTGTTCGCATGGATTGCCAGCTCTTCGCGTTGCGCACCTGGACAGTCCTGGCCACGAGTGGGCCGAGCGTGTGGGCCACACGAGAGCCCTACACGTCACTCATCGGGACAGGCTCTCAATTCAGTACATACCCATGCATCCGCAGCCGTTGACTCGAATGCTAAAGCTCCGCGTGCGCCACGTCCTCCTAGCTTTTCGGAGCCTCCGGGTGGCCCTCTCGTCGCCACGTCATCAGGGCCGCCTCCACATTCAATTTCAAACGCACCCCAAGAGAAATTCGGGTGGCGCACGAATGTGTAAATCGAGGGCGAGAGCAAATGAGGAACGGGTGGCCTTGGCCCCACTGGCCGACTTGCCCTCCTTGGTGGGTGGGGGCGCATGCTTTTCCCTTCGGGCTTCGCGGAGCCTATCCAACCTAGGCGGGTGACTCGGTGGGGCTGAGATACTATGGCCCAATGGGGACAATGATCGACTAGACTATGCTAACTGCTGCCTCCCACGAAACCGCTGCACTCGCACGTGGCGACAGACGAGGCAGACCAGGCAGTGCTGGAACCAGCCACGGATATCGATTATGATGTGTAAAACAGCCAACAAGACGGCATGCTGACTTGTCTCTGCACCGACCTTGCAAACGTGCGGCGGTGAGTTTTTGCGTGGAATTCTGTCGATGCGAAAACCCGAAACGGCGAGTGAAAAACGAAGTGAATTTCACGTGGATTTGGTCTTCATTGCCGGCCAGGAAAAATCCGCACGAAATCCACTCCGAAATCCGGAACAAAACTCTCCAGGACTCTGGGCCCATCCTATTGTTTGCCGAACGGAATCCTCTCTGCGATGTTGGCGCCATGAGACTTGAGAAGTCCGCGCATCAACAACACCAACCACAATGCGTTTGCATTGGGACACAATGGCGTCCTTGTTAATCGACGCTCCGGCTGGCGCGCATCTAGTTCCGTGGCGCCACTTCGTAACACATAGTTTTGCAAACTCAGCTAAAAAACAAACAGCCGTGGCATTTGAACACCGAATTGAATCCGTAGCGCACACAATTTGGACCACGAGTTTAAAACACCTTAGAACTCTCCCAAACCCACATGTAAACCATTTGCATTAAGGTTTACCCGTGAGTCCGAAGGCCAACGTTGAGGCAAACGAAAAAAACAGCCGTTGAAACCATATGTCTCTACAAATAGTGATGCAATACAAACAGCGGGACTCTACAACAGGCGCGATGTTCACGTGAATTAGAGCAGTTACTCGCTCCATCCAAACGCGCTTGCTGAAATGCCTAGTGATCTCACGTTCAAGCTTGCCTGGTGGTCGAATGTCCTGACAGTCTTGACCAACCGTGCTGGAACAACATATGACACCCTTGAACGGCGCATTTACCATACAACGATTGGCCAACGAGGTCCTGCGACGGGGGCGTGACGCCAGGCAAAACATGGAGGCCTTCATAGGGGAACGAGCAATGGCAGAAACATACAAACTGTGAGGTCCGCGCGGACTTCTCGGATCGGCGCTGAACCTCCCTCCCTGGCGCGCAGAGCGCGCCAATGGCGACGCCGGAGGCGCCGCCTGGGGGCCCCAGGAGCTGGTCCGAGGAATCCGCGCGGACCACCGAGTTGTTATGTTTATATCATTGTTCGTTCCCCTACTTCACGAGGAGAAGCTGTTGCGTGAGGCTGGAGGCCTAACTCCATGCTTGGCGGCCCTTTCTGAACTCGTCTGGCCGCGGAGGATGAGGAGAAGGAAAAGAGGAGGAGGAAAGGGAGGGAGGAGAAGGGAAAGGGAGGAGGAGGAGGAGAAGGAGGAGGAGGAGAATGAGGAGGAGGAGGAGGAGGAGGAGAAGGAGGAGGAGG
>CAUYUJ010007882.1:0-22500 GCA_963575745.1 Prorocentrum cordatum
GGGAAGATCGCGAGGGCCTCCTAGCCCGTCTTGGGATTGGTTGGAGGCCTTCAGTCAGCGACTGCACACGGTGTGGTTACGCCGTGGTGTGGTTTGAGATCGTCACCGTCGGGGCCTGGGGAGCACGACACTGCCCTGGTCGGGCCTCCTCGGGGCGCGGTGGAGAGCTCTGTCGAGGTCCTCGCCCGCACCCCAAAGTGTCCCCCAGGGTGCTGGTTGCAAACCACATTCCGTGAAACCCAGGGGGGCGATAATTTGACAAGAGTGCAGCAATTCATTCTGACAGGTCTCAGCCTCTCGCAGGCGTCCTGGAACACTTCTCGTTGCCCTCTTGGGGGTTCATGGAGCACCATCGCGGAGTGCGTGAGGTCCCGCTGGGCCGGGTCGGAGACCGCCTGGTCCGACTGGGGGCAAGCGTGGCCGCTCTGGAGTTCATTCGGCGTCGTCGTCGTCGTCGCCCTCCTGCGATGGGTTTTCCCGAATGTGTTGTCGCGGCGCGAGGGTTGTGGAAGTCGGTCAATGGAGAGGAAGCATGCTGCCAGATAATGCCCAGATGTCTAAAACATGTTTCAAACATACTTTACATGTTCAGAACATGTGCTGCACGTTTATATTAATGATAGGACTGTTAGTGTGTCCATGGTCATGCCATCCACGACGCGAGGGTGCCACGGTGCCCCTATGTAAAAACATGTTTGAAACGTTGTTAGAACATGTTAACACATGTTAAACACATCTTTAATTCAATGATAGGACTGTTAGGATGTCCATTGTCCTGGCATCCACAAGGCTACGGGGGGTGGATATCCTGGCGGGGGCCATGATACCTCCCCAGTTTTCATGGCGCCTCTTCTTATGTCAGTACGCCCCCAGCCCCCCCCCGCTGGGCCGCGCACAGGACGCCGGCCATGCTTTGCGCCCCCCCTCTCTTGGGTGCCCCCCTCCTTGGCCGCTCCCGAAGAGCGCCGGAGCCTGCAGGATCCTGCGGGGCCAGGGTCGCACGGACCCGGGCTTGGGCGCAGGATCCTGCAGTGGCATGCAGGGTCCTGCCGGGTCCTGTAGAAGGCCTGCCTGCCCTGGGTCTGGGCAGGCCCGGGTCAGCAGATCTCCGGGAGGCTTCGTAGAGGTGGGCGTGGTCGAGTGTTCAGTCGGGCCTGTCCCTCTACAGGGGGAATATTCAAAAATAGTAAATCGTCAGGGGCCTATTTTTTGAGTACTTTTGGGCATCTTTTGAGTATGTTTTGGTAACTTTTTATTTTTCGTCCAAAATCCCCCTGTATGGGGACAGGCCCGACATAAGTCGAGTGCTCCACCCCGCGGTGCTATGTCGCGGCGTTGGGATTTTGCCACGACGTCGAGATGCGGGGACGGGCCGCCACCGCACCCAGGCGGCCCAGATGTGGACCTCGCCGGGCGGGGCCAGTCAGCAGAGGCCCGGTCAAACTAGCAGGTTGGCCCGTGAACGGGCGGGGCACGGTTTGGATCCTCGAGCCTCGATCCTCAATCACGAGGAAGGGGGCGTTTCTCGATCCTCGATCGATCGATACTCGATCCTCGATCCTCGATCCTCGAGGACGAGTTTACGTGCGTCCCAGAGCGCTCCGGAACGCTCCCGGAGAGTTTCCGGAACGCTCTGAGAAGGCGGCGGCGCCCGAGGCTCATCTTCCAGAGCCGCCAGATTTCAGAGCTTCTCGACGATGTATCCTCACCCGGACGTGTCCTCGTTCTGGCCTCGTCTTACGGCCAGACCTAGGACAGAAGGGCGTCCTTCAAGAATATGAGACCCTCCGCAGGCCAAACTGAAGTACGTTCGAGGGTACCCTTCCCCAGGGCACCATCCTACAATGCCAGGAGGCACCAACTTACAATGCCATCTACTTCGATTATACAACGACACCATCAAGCCTGATCGCCCCCCGCCAGACCAGTGGAAGAGCACCACCATTACTGTAATGCACAAGTCTGGTGACCCCAAGCAGCCAGGTAATCACAGACCAATTGTCATCATCCCTCTGCTGTATAAGCTGATGTCTCGCCTCCTTTGCAACCGGCTCAGCGTCTTGTTCGACGCGCAACAATGCCCAGTCCAAGCAGGTTTCCGCAAGAACTACTGCACAGAGGACCACTTGTTCACCACAACGATGCTTCATGAGAGCTCCCACGAGTGGCAGCTGCCGCTCTGGGCCGCCGCAATAGATCTCAAGAAAGCGTTTGACTGCGTTGACCACGATTGCATGTGGAAGCTCTACGACAGCAACAATTTCCTCCCGCCTACATCACCTTCCTGCAACACTTATATAGCACCCAAACTAGTACAGTTCGGACGGATACAAACAGCAGAGCCTTCAATATCGAACGGGGCGCTAAACAGGGAGACCCGCTGAGCTCTTTCCTTTTCGACGCCGTCTTAGAGCACGTCTTCAGACAAGTGAAACCTGTTCGGCTACGAAAGAATTTCGGGATCCACTTTGGCTTTCCAGCACAAGCGCGGATTACAAATCTGCGTTTCGCCGACGACATGTTGTTGTACGCCACCAACCTAAGACAGCTACCTGCTTACTTCGTGACGTACAAACCCACGTAGCTAAATGTGGTCTGTTACTACATCCAGAAAAGACGAAGATCCTGACGAACATTAGCCGGAGAGAGGGGAGAACAATCACCCGTGTCGACATCAACGGCGGCAGCATCAGCATCTTACATTCCAGCCACGGACCGAAGTACTTGGGAAGAAAGTTCACTTTTCACAAATTTCATGACACAGAGCTGCACAACAGGATTGCCGCAGGGTGGGTCCGTTTCAATCAGCTTCGTTACGAGTTGACCAGTAAACGCTTCCCGCACCATAGTAAATTGAGGTTGTCCAGTGGCACTGTCACGCAATCCGTGTTGTACGGCTGCTCATCCTGGACTCTGACGAAGGAGATGCTTCTTATTCTCAGGCGCGTCCAACGGAAACTGCTCAGGCTTGTCACGGGAGTACCGCGGAGACGCAACGAACAACACCAGCACGCGCCCGACACCTCCGACGACGACCGCCACCACAACATGACCGACGCCGACACAGCAAAGAACCCGAACTACACAGCCAGCAACAGCGACGAGAGGAATGATGACGGAAAGGAACCATGGGCCGACTACGTTCGACGAGCCACGCGCGAAACCACGGACCATGCTTCCCGAACCCAAGTGGAATAATTGATTGTTCTTTATTTCAAACGGAAATGGAAGTGGGCATCCCGTGTGGCGACACACGATTGCGACAGGTGGACTTTCTTAGTTGCCTCATGGGAACCACGCTCACACGACCCGCTCCCAGCGCACCGGCGGCACGGAGGTCAACGAAAGCGATGGGCAGACGACATCATGCACTTCTTACGCGCCAAGGGCATGTGTGAAGACCGCGACGATTAGGAACACAACATCCAGTGGTTACTAATTGCAGCTGGTCAACAGTTATGGAGGGATCAAGAAGTTTTTTATTTCAAAAAAAACAACACGCCTACACCCACTACAACCTATAGGATCTGGAATGCTTCCCCGACTCCAGAGTTACGTGTTCTGCCCACACTGGTCGTTTCTCCGATTCCTGTTCACACCTTTCCGATTCAGGTTCCCGTCCATCTCTCCGACTCCGGCTCCGGCTCCGACTCCTGCCCCCAACACGTCTCCTGAGGGCCCCAGCCCCCCCGCGCCGCCCTATGAGGGCCGGTCCCGCCGGACCGAACTCGCGCGCTCGCCTCGCTTCGCCTTCCCCAGGATGCACACGAACATTCAGCAAACACGAAAACATTAGAGTACCCCCCTCGAACCGACCTCGATCTTCTGGGCGCCGCGGCCTTGGCCCGCGGGCCTTCTCATAGCGTTCCGTACACTCTTTGGGAGCGTTCCGGAGCGCTCTGGAACGGGTTATCTTCGTCTTCGAGGATCGAGGGTGGAGGATCGATCGATCGAGGATCGAGGATCGAGGATCGCCCCCTTCCTCGTGATCGAGGACCGAGGGTCGAGGATCCAACATCGTGCCCCGCCCGTTCACGGGCCGACCTGTTGGTTTCACCGGGCCTCGCCTCCCTGGGCGCTGCCACCCGCGCAGCCGCCGCCGCGCTCGTGAGCAGTTCCTGGGGGCTGCCTTGCCCGTGCGAGGCGCGGCCCAGCCGAGGTCCGAGCAAAGCAGGGGTTGCGCCCCCCCCCCTCTGGCGTGCGGGCGGGTGCATCGGGCGACGAAGAGGAGGGGGAGGAAGAGGAGGAGGAGGAGGAGGAGGAGGAGGAGGAGGAGGAGGAGGAGGAGGAGGAGGAGGAGGCGGAGGAGGAGGAGGTTTGAGGAGGAGGAGAGGGAAAGGGAGGAAGGAGGAGGAGGGGGGAGGAAGGAGAGGAAGTAGGAAGAGGACATTTAGGTGCGCTCGCGTCGTATCTGACGTCCTACCCCTCCCTCCCATCCCTTACCATGGCGCTGAGTTTCTCTATCCGCGGACGCGTGTCGTAGCGGACCTGTGGCTCCGCGCGCGCGTGCGTAGTGGGTGGTGGTGCGCGTGCGTGCGTGCGTGCGTGCGTGCGTGCGTGCGTGTGTGCGTGGTTGTGGTTGTGGTTGTGGTTGTGTGTTATGTATGTGTGTATATATATATATATAATATATATGATATATATAATATTATAATATATATATATATATATATATATATAATATATATCGTGTGTGGTGTGGTGTGTGGTGTGTGTGTGAGGGGGGCGGTGCGTTGCGTGTGTGCGCGTGTGCTATGTTACGTGGTGTGGCGTCTTGGTGGTTTGTTGGTGGCCAGGTGCGTACTTGCGTGATGGGCGTGGTGTGGTGGTGGTGGTGGCGGTGGGTGTGGTTGGTGTGTGAGTGTGTGAGTGTGTGGCGTGCGTGCGTGCGTGCGTGCGTGTGTTGTGTGTGTGTGTGTGTGTTGTGTGTTGTTGAGTATGTGGTGTGAGTGTGTGTGTGTGTGTGCGTGCGTGCGTGCGTGCGTGCGTGCGTGCGTGCGTGCTGCGTGCGAGCGTGCGTGCCGTGCGGTGCGTGCGTGCGTGCGTGCGTGCGTGCGTGCGTGCGAGCGTGTCTGTGTGTGCGCGCGTGTGATGTGGTGTGACGCGGTGTAGCGTGGTGGTGGTGGGTGGGGTAGTGCGGTGGTGGTGGCGGTGCCCGGTGGTGGTGCGCGTGCGTGCGTGCGTGCGTTGGTGGGTGGAAGTGGCGGTGGGTGTGCGTGCGGCGGGGCGGGGCGTGGTGCGGCGCGGTGGTGGCGGGCGGATGGGCGCGCGAGAAAGAGGCCCGCGTTGGGGCGAGAACGCCATCCTGAACGACGGAGGCAAAACACCGATCCGAAAATGAGGCCACGCTGCAGCGGGAGCACGATTCGGACGATTCGTGAGCAGAAATGAGGCCCCAAGCGCCTCACGAGAGCAGCATTTGGAAAAAAAAACGCAGCGAAAACCCCAACTCCAGGGAATCGTGTGTGGTGTGGTAGTAAGAAAACATACGCGGGGGGGGGGGCGAATACGCAAAAGACTCATCAGGGGAAGAGGGGGAGAAGGTAGTATGTCATATGAGTAATAGTGAGAGAGGAGGAGGAAGGAGTGAGGATGAGGAGGAGGAGGTGGAGATGAGGGAGGATGAGGAGGGGGAGGACGAAGTCCGCACATATCCACGGCTCCCTGGCCAGGCCCATCCCTGAACCCGGGAGCTGTGCATACGCCCTCCTGGCCGAGCCAGGAGGGCCCGGTGTATACACCAGTGCTGGACTGAGGGTGGGCCTGGGGAGCCGTGGATGTGTGCAGAATTCGTCCTCCTCCTCCTCCTCCTACTCCTCCTCCTCCTCCTCCTCCTCCTCTTCCTCCTCCTCTTCCTCCTCCTCCACAATGCAGGGCTCACGCGTGGGCGGCCAGAGGTTCACATGAGGAATCACTGCCCGTGCCGCTACCCTTCGCCCGTTTTTCCCTTTTGGGGTCTCCTGGGGCGCCCCCGTGAGCCACCGCTGGATTCGCCTCGGGAGACTGTCCAGGGAGTCGCGGCAGTTGTCGGTCGCGTGAGGCTGGCCCGAGGCCGGGCCCCCCGCCCGCGAGGTCGATGCGAAGCTGAAGAAGTACCCCAAGGACACCGCCGTCTACAACCGCCTGCTCAAGAAGAAGGCGGGCCTGCAGAGGCGGGCGCCGCTCCTTTGTTTTCCTCGATCCCCCCTCGCTTCCGCTCCACTTCCTCGCTCTTCCTCCTCCTCCTCCTCCTCCTCCTCCTCCCCTTCCCCGTCCTCCTCCTCCTCCTCCTCCTCCTCCTCCTTCTCCTCCTCCTCCTCATCATCGCCCTCCCCCTCCTCCTCCTCCTCCTCCTCCTCCTCCTCCTCCTTCTCCTCCATCTCCTCCTCCTTCTTCCCCCTCCTGCTCCTCCTCTCCTCCTCCTCCTCTCCCCTCCTCCTCCTCATCCTCCTCCTCCTATTCCTCTTCCTCCTCCTCCTCCTCGCCCTCCTCTGCTCCTCTTCGTTCTCCTTCTCCTCTTCCTCCTCCTCCTCGCCCTCTTCGCCCACCTCCTGGTTCTCTTGCTCTTCCTCTTCCTCTTTCTCCTCCTCCTCCTCCTCGCCTTCCTCCTCGCCCTCCTCCTCTCCCTATTCCGCCTCCTCCTCTTCCTCCTCCTCCTCCTCGCCCTCCTCCTCGCCCTCCTCCTCGCCCTCCTCCTCGCCCTCCTCCTCCCTCCTCCTCATCCTTCTCCTCCTCCTCACGTCCTCCTCCCTCTTCCTTCTTCTCCCTCCTCCTGTTCCTTCTCGCCCTCCTCCTACTCCTCTTCCTCGTCCTCCTCCTCGCCCTCCTCATTCTCTTCCTCCTCCTCTTCCTCCTCCGCTTCCTCCTCCTCCTCCGCTTCCTCCTCCTCCTCCTCCTCCTCCTCCTCCTCCTCCTCCGCTTCCTCCTCCTCCTCCTCGCTCTCCGCATCCCCCTCCTCCGCCTCCTTCACTCCTCCTCCTCCTCCTCCTCCTTCTCCCCCTCCTCCTCCTCCTCCTCCTCCTGCCCTCGCCCTCCTCCTCCTCCTCCTCTCCTCCCCTCGCCTCCTCCTCCTCCTCCTCCTCTTCCTCCTCCTCGCCCTCCTCCTCCTCCTCCTCCTCCTTCTCCTCCTTCTCCTCCTCGCCTCCTCCTCGCCTCGTCCGCCTCCTCCTTCTCCTCCTCATCCTCCTACGGTTTCTACGGTTTCCAGCATGAGGAATGTTCGAAGCGTATCGAATACAGCTTGCAAGACGATATTGTGCGGGCGGGCGGCGGCTCGCGCCACGGCGCGAAGCGGGGCCTCCTCACACCCGCCGCCGCCGTTTAGCGGTCGCTGTTAGATTCGCAGGAGCTGTCACCTCTGCCCCACTTTCGGGCACAGTCATGCTTGCGCTCGAACTCACAGTATGGGTCAAGGGGAATATAAAACCCGAGAGCCTCTTGAGGGACCTCCCAAGTCCTAGGGCCGACCCTCGTCCTGGCCTCAACCCCTTCCCACATACATCGAGCCAGCAAATTGCACAGCTCAGCGGGGTATTCCTTCAACGCAGTTGTTCGGAACTCCCCCTGCTCCCCACGGCCCAGGGCCTGACGATGCCGACCAGGATGGTTGCACCTCCCCCCCCAGGCCCTTCGCTGACCTTTATCCCCAGAGAGGGAAGGTGGATGGTCAGAAACGTAGTAGGCTTCTCATACTCACATCCGTAAAGGCACTGAGCAACCGTCACCTTCTCGGCTCCTGGCAACGACAGGATATATCGAACCTTGTCCAGCAACCACGACGAGGGAGCCTGCGTTCGCCAGTGGGCCTCGGCCGGGTGTTCCATGATAGCGGGGGTGTCGTGCCCCGCGCACGCCACCAAGCATTTACACATGGTTCTCAGCAAAACATTGCCGAGGTCCACTTGTCTCCTTTCCTTACTAGTGAGGCATTCAATGCCCCAAGGGAGCTCCCCGGATCTCACCGGCCTGGGACCCCTTCCGTTGGCCAGACTGTTGAACCTGGCCGCGCTCCAAGTCTCACACGGGGGACCCCCGAGCAAACCGACAACCATGAACGCCCGCGCAAGTTTCAGCCAGTGCTCGATGGTATCCTCGACGCTGAGATCACCCAGCACTGGCGCGCTGGCCACATCCAGGCTCAGGGTCCAGACGGGCCTGTCCTGGGGGGCCTGGGTCTGGAAATGCTCGATCCAATCCTGCAGGTCCCCCATCCGACGCCTACCCGAGAACAAGTGCAGGATAAAGTAGTACTGGAACCTACTACGCTCTGGCCGTCCTAAAAGAGCCTGGGCATCCTGCTGAACCTCCACGACGCTGGGGGGCTCGACGGGGTCGCACATCTCAGGGTCCTGGGGCGGGATCAGTGGGGTCGCCGACCTCACGGCGGGGATCAGGGCCTTCTCCTGGTAGAGGCCTCGTTGCCGAAGATCCTTGCTCTCCTGCGCGTCAAGCTTCTGAAGCTCCAGAACCTGCTCCTCCCCGATGGGTTTAAAAAACGCCCGAATCGCCGTGAGACACCTCGCACTTCTGTTTCGCAAATGCTTGCGGAGTCTCATCCTAGTGTGAAATTCCCATCCGCAGACGGGGCAACACGATCCGAACAGAAACCGATTAACCTGCCCGAGCTCAGGGTGGGCCACCCGGTTTTGCTTTGGGCGGCGTAGCCGCATTCATAGCACACATAGCCTCCAGGGGACTTGACCTTCGCAAAAGGGGGGGGCAAACTTCCGCCTTCAGCTTCCGCCGCGAGCGCCCTGCGCCACTCCGTGAGTCTCAGCTGGTCTCGCTCCCAGGCAAGCGAGCTCCTCCAGGCCGAGCGGAGGCAGGTGAGGAAGAAGTCAGGTCCGCTCCTGGCAACTTCCACCGCGGCTTCCACATAATCCCCCAACACTCGAGTGGCCTCCTCCCCCGCATGCCTTCTCATCCACGCGATGTCATCTTTTATCAGTTGTGGCCGCGAGCCGCGGACATCCCACTGCCTGTCGAGCAACGAAAGAAGCTGACGCGGGGCGTACCGAAGCAGACGCACGAGGTACTTGAGTCTCCTGTACGCCATCAGTCGCCCAGGAGGTGCCCGCTGGCACGTGAGCAAAACCTCGGCGTCCGACACGGTATCCTGCCGCCTCTGACACTTAACGGCACGTCTCAGGGACCCGTAGTAAGCCGACTCCAATTGTTGCTTGCTTTTCTCACTCAACTGTCCCCACGTCTCCGCGTCATGTATAATTTTAGACTCGATGAGAGCCGCATGGTACTGCAACTTAGCCGCCAGAGAGACCCCTCTCACTTTGAAAACGGTTCTAGACATCGCTCCCGTGATGGTTCTGGCAGTGCCACATCTATAGGCCACCTCCGGCCCTATCGACCCGTCCGCAGCCAGCAACGTCCCGAGGGACTTGTGCGTGGCCACCATCCCAACCGTCTCCTGCAAGCTTGGGGTGTAAATCTGGCCTTGCAACTCAACCGACAACAAGCGCTTGCACCTCGCTTTGTCTCTGCCGTTGACCTGGATCATCACTTGCGATTTTACCGCCACGAAACTGATGACAAGGCCATCTTGGGCCATGCGCGCGACAATAACCGAGAACACCGTTCGCACGACCCACAACACATCATAGTTGCTCCTACACATCACGGGGAAGTTAGCATCATCAGCATAAGCAGTGTCAGCCAGGGGGGGCTCGTCCCCCGACTCAGCCAGGATGCAGACCTGGGCTCCCTTCAATTCATACAAATGACCCTTCTCGCTTTAATCCTTTTCGATATTGTGCAGGGTCCTGGCGAAAAGGGTGTTGTAGAACAAATCGGCAAGCGCAGTGCCTGGCCTAGGGCCTTTGGTCGTGGCAGCGGCACAACATGCTTCGCCGACCCGAAACCACGTCGCTCTCTGGCTCTCGCTCAGCAGCCGACTGAGGTGGGGGGTTCCCCTCAAGGATGCACGGCGACTGCGTCGTCTGCTCGAGGGCTGGTCTCATCCACTCTTTGAGAGGGACCGACTCAATGATGCTCCTCCTCTCCCCTCATCCGTGGGCAGATCAACAATGAACTGCCGAATCATGCAATAAAACGCGCTGACCACGTCCACTCGCGGCAGCACCGCCGTGAACTTCTCAGCCTGCGCCTGATGCAAGAAAGCCAACTTCGCGTGGGTGGACAGCGCAGTTCCTCTCCCTTTCCGACCGCCAGTCTGGGAGTCTTTGAGCAGACTCTCAATGAAGGCGTTCAAGCACTGTCTGAGGAAAGCATAGTGGAACTTGGGCACGGCAGTGGTCAGGGTGGTAAACCTGAAGTGCTTGGCCACCCCCCAGTCCCCCTTGCCTTTGAACAGCCCGCGCGACTGGGTCCCCTTCCAGGGCGGCGGCTCAAACCCCGTAAGACTTACCTAAGTAACAAGGGTTGGATGTGCCGAGCTACAGCCTCTGGGGCTGCGGCCAGCACGTCGACCGAGAGCCTGTTGGGCACGGCCTTCCTCTTGGGGGCCCCTTGGATGGCCCCAGCGAGCCACTCGCGGGCGGGGGCATTCTCAATCGCCGCTTGAAAGTCGGTACTCATCCTACGAGCCGTCTTATCGTAGATGTCCTGAAGCTACTGGAATTGCACCCTGCGGGCCCCCTCAATATCAGAGAAGTGCCTCAGAAGCTCCTCGTCCCACTCCTGGGGCCCTCGAAGGACCTTGCCCTGGCCATCCCGATAGATAGGCAAACTATTCGCCCCCTTATACCGAGCCGGCTCGAAACCTCCAGTGGCGATGGCCCTCTTGGCCTTCTGCCACTCATTGTTAGCGTCTCCGCTCTCACGACTACTCATCATTTCCCGCGCCATGTCCTCAACTTTACTGATGCGATCTCGCACGATGCAGTCGCGCAGCACCTGCCGGGTCTGGTCAAGGAAAAAGTGGATAGCATCAACCAGGCACGCAATTGGCAACACCGTCGCCGCCACTTGCGAGCAAATCTCCTCCAGGCAGCACGCGTGGAGGCTCCACTCGCACTGCGCCTGCGCAAAGTCAGAGATTCGCGGCCCAAGAGACCGCGCAAAGATACGTGCTATGTCCCAGCTGCCCCGTCTAACCCCTCGGATAACCTTGACCCCTCACCTGCGGGGCCTAACAAGCCCCATGACCTGCCTACTGACATACGGCTTGAAGGGGGTAAAAGGGGTCCTGGCCAAAGTGCTTCTTGGCGGCGTCCAACATGGTTTCAGTCACCGCCGCGCTATGCTCCTCAGCGCCGACCTCCCACGCGCGCACTCGCCGCTCATTGAGCTCCCGAGCGAAGGCACCTTTGACCTCAGGGTCGGACAACTTGCATGGATCCATGCGGGGGGCCCCATGAGTCTTGACTTTTTTGACCACCTGATACTCAAACCTACAAGCGACAGGGAAGTGATCATCCTTGAGCCGCTGCGGATCAAAAGCACAATCCACCCAGACCTTCTCGGCGTACTGCCGCCAAGCCACACTGGTGGTCACAGAGTCCAGCCAGTGTCTGGTGCCAGCATGCGAAACCCAAGTGTACCCCTGCTCGTGAGGCAAGACCGTGTTGAGAGCCACGTGGCCCCCAATATCAAGCAACTCCCGAAAGTCTCCTCCGTTGTCATCCTCCTTCTGCTGCAGACCCCCCCCCCACGCCCCTTCACATTCAACGCTGCCGACGCGGGCATTCGCACCAGCAAGCAGGATGGTCGGCTTCCATCGCCCCATCAACTGGCGTGCGTGAGCCCACCGCGCCGTGCGCACCTCCGGCTTGTGCTTACTGTGTGGGGCATGCAACGCAGCAACATCTTCGTCGAAAAACTTGGCCTGCGCAGTCACGATGAGGGCGCGGGGGTCAGAATACAGCACACGGACCTGCTGGGTTTGGATCCGATGTTCAACCTCGCCAATTTTCGCGTACACAGCTTGCAGATTGACGCAGAGCTCGCACCCGAGACTCCCCTTTTCAGGTCCCGAAGACAGGGCCAGGAAGTCCTCCGCGACCTTGCGTCGCTCGGGCGTACGGCTTTCCTGCGCCCCCACGAACAGCCATCCTAACTGCCTGAACTGGGCTCTGTGGTGCGCAGCTCTGGCCACCGCCGCCTCTCTCTTTTTGGCGGCCTTCTTCCTACAGCACCCCTCCTCCTCATCCTTTCGAGTGAGCACCTTGAAGGTGGCCGCTGTGAAGCCAACTCGGGCCTTGACCTTTTTCTCTCCGCACTTCTGATCATGATGCTCCATCTGGCCACTTGGGGCCTCACGGTGGAAGTCGAATCCGCTGGCCCCCATCGGGGGATAAGGCGTGTCGGACAGGATTGCTCGGCGACACATCCCACGCCCATTCTCGGCCTCGCTCATAGCTGAGCAACTGCGCGAGCTCACCTGGGGGTCGGAGGGCGGGTGCTTAGACATATGCTTAGCTATACAGTCAGCCATCTCATTCCATGGCTGGCCTCGGTGCGCTCGCACAAGCTTGCGCGCAATCCGTCCTCTCCTGCAGCACTCCTCATACAGCAGATTGAGGACCCTTGCCAGGGCCTTATTTTCCTTAGATCTGTACTCGCCGACTGTGAGCTTGAGATCCGTTTTATTATCAACCTCGATGGTGACATGAACGTCGGCTGGGAAGCATGAGGCATATAGCGTCGCCCAGATCATTCCAGCCATTTCCACAACAGTGCTCGGCATTTTACTGCCTATGAGCTCCCCTGGAATCGACCCCTCAAGCTTCTGTCCAGCGAATCCGAGAAAAGCGAAGCCGTTCACGTCCTGGCCAACAACCGCAAGCCCCCACGCTGGTTCTAACCCCGCGTGAACCGACAGGGGCCCGTCAGGGCGCAGGACGACGCTCCCGATCCGACTCATCTCTCTCGCGGGGGCGAGCTTCAAAGCAGAACTGGCAGTGCGATGCAGCTTGGCCCCCTCCTAGTCAGACTGCAACTGAAGGCGACTCAACCATGGGGCGGCTCTCCGGAGAAGGGGGTCTCGGACTCCAAGGGGGCAAGTGTGCACCTCGCTGCTGGGCATCCCTTCCCCGCGCACGTGGGGCCCCGTTCCCCCTCCGTCAGCTGCGCTCAGGCCCCCGAGATCGGCTGGCTCGGCGCTGGCACTCTGGTTGCGAAGGCTATCACCCCGCGCATCTTGCACAACTGTGAACGACGCTAGAACATTATCAGCGTGGCAGCCGTCATCCGGCTTGCTCGAATTATCACAAGTACGCGAGGGCAGCCCCTCGCCAAAAACAGGCGTCTGAGAGGTGCCGTGGCCGACTTGCCCAACCACGTGTGTTCCTCTCTGGACGTAAAACCTCGACTCCGCCGCTCGCTGCGGCGCAGCTTCCTGCACTGAATGTATGGGGGGCATCCTCTCCAAACGAATGACGCGCATGGCAGGATCGTAAAACTGCCGCTCCTCCAAATTGTCTGCAAAATGCACTCGCTTTGTTTGTTTTGCACTAGTGCTCACAACAGGCGCGCAGGCACGCAGAGCACTGACAGTACTCTCCCCTGCCGAACTCCCAGTCGACAAGGATGCCAGCCTGCACGGAGTCGCCGCCCGTGATGAAACATGAGGAGGTACTTCATGCGCGTTCTCTGCCCAACCCGAGGGGAAGGGTGAGTATAGCGTCGGAGACGACCGTTCATCAGCTCCATGCGCGCTCTCTGCCCGGCCCAGAGGGAGGGGTGAGTATAGCGACGGAGTGCTGGAAGCCGATGCTGAGGATGCTCTCAGGGAAGTAGCGCCAGCCGCCCTCTGTGGTGTGCACCTCGCGCTCACTTGCAGCAAGGACTGGGCGTCATGATGCCCTTCCTCGCTTCGGGGCCTCGCAGGTGCTGCAGCTGGACCGCTGCTGCCAGAGGAGGCGCTGGCGCCCCCCGTGCATGTCCCCGTCGCAGCCGCTCCTGCGAGGATCGCCTCCTCCATGCCGGGGAGCGTCGGGTCGTAGAATGGCACCGCCGGGGGCCTATCCTGGCTGATGTGCTCCGCGATCTGCCTCGCGAAAGCGACGATCACCTCCTCGTTGATGCTGTGTGCGTCTGGGGGGTGGCACTGGTCCCCCATGGCCATCAGGCGCTCTCTCGCGACGGACACCTCCTCGCACATGCGATTGACGGATTTACCCCACTCTTGAGGCGACTCATCATGCCACACCCTAGTTTGACGGATAGCGAAACTCCGCCTCTCTACAGCCCCTCCACGCCAGATCTTATTCAGCATGCGTGTAGCAAACTGCCGCATCCTCTCGGTGACCTCGGGTGACCTCCGAGCTGATGGATTCCACGTGGGGTCGTAGACTGGGTGGGCGAAAATCTCCTGCACAATGGCTGGGACTGCCCAATACAAGAAGTTAGCATGTGCGGCCTCCTCGCCAATTATGTGCGCCTCAATAGCCCAGGCAGATGATAACTGCACAAACCGTGGATAGAGCAACGTGAAAGAGGAGTCGGAGATCAATGGCCCTCCAAATTCTCCAGAAGGTCCAAAGTGTGGGTGACAGCTGGGGGTCTCATGGGGCCCACCTTCCCCATGGCCATCACCGTCGCTCCCTGGAGCACGGGCCTGCTGTTGTACCAAACTGACCTCGTCCTCCAAATTATCTGCAAAGAAAGATTGACCTGGCCACGAGGTGGGAACTTCGCTGACCGAATTAGGCTGCTGTGTGACGCGGTAAACTGACCCAAACACATCCACGCCCTCGCTCGCCGATCGGTACTCTCTGCCGCCGATGCCACCTGCCAGCTGTGCGGGTCGACCTCCGCTGTGCTGGCCGTGGCGAGGCGGTGAGCAGTGCGTGTCGGCGAGCGCTGCGCCCTACAGATGCGACGAAAAGCTACCTACTCCTCGATGACATCCGCCTGCCGCTGCAACTTCTGGGGTGGTGACCTGCCTTCCACGCGCTGGTCCACCGTCGTCTTGTAGTCTGCCGCGGCTAGGCCGCTGGGCGATGCCGAGGCCGAGCACCCCTGCACTGCCGCAGCACGGTCGATCGCTTCTACCTGCTGCTTGATCTCCTGCGATGACATCTGCGAAGGCTCGACCATCTCTGCCACTGGGGTCGGCGACGCCTCCACCAACACCGGCGACATCGCAACCGCTGGCTGTGGCGGCACTGGCCGCGGTGACGGCTGCACACATTGAGGTGTCCCTGGTGAACCCGTAATCGTAGGCGTCGGTGCTGGCGTCGCTGTCACTGAAAAGGCGGGCCCTGCCAGCTCCTCCACCTGCTCGGGCTGCGCGAAGGGCTGTGTCGGCGACATCTGGGACGGCTGCTGCGGATACGGGATGGAGGCGTCCTCTTCCTCGATCGTCTCCCAGCCCTTGTCCGCTCCTGGCCTGTCCTTGACCATCACCACCTTGCCGCCCTTGCCTTTGTGCGGGTGGGCGCTGCCCTTCTGCCTGTTCTCCCTCGGGTCTTCTTTCTTCTTGGTTATCCGCCTCAAGATCTCCCTCTTCGGCGATCCCGCAGGTTCGGCCGCTGGCTCGGCCTCCTTCGCTCTCGGCGACTCGCACGGCTGCTGCAGGCCTCCTGGCTTGTGCGAGACTGGCGAAGGGTGTCCTGGTGGGGTCCTAGATGGCGTGACTGGTGGCTTCCTGGCCGCAGGGGTCGTGGGCGCAGGCTGCAGAGCCGCTGGGCCCTGAGGTGCGTGCCCTCCCCCTCCGCTCGGTCCTCCCAAGCTCGCTGCAGCGAAAGCCTGGGCCAGCTCCGCTGCCGCCGTCGCTGCTGGCGACGGTGTTGCAGCCGCCGCCGCTGGGTTCTGCATCTGGGCGAAGGTCCTGTCGTGCGCATCCGTCGGGCGCGCTGAGGTTGGCACCCTGGTCGTCGGAGGCTCGTCCGGAGACGGGCCGCCTGCTGGGACCTTCGGCGCGTACAGGACGTCGCACTGCGGGGTCGGACAATCCCAAGGCGCTATCGCAGGCGTCTCGGGCTCCATCTGCGGCTGCGCGGGCGCGAAGGGCGCCGAAGGAAACGTCGGCGACCTCTGCGCTGACTGGCTGGGGTACATCGGGTGGAACCTGGCCATCCTCAGCTGGTGCTGGTACTCCGCAGCGTCCGAGTCGGCTGGGGTCGTGCTTGGATCCCAAAATATCCTCGCATCCGCTGGACTCGGGGCCTGTCAAAACCCCGCGCCCGCCGCGTGCCTCTCTGCCCGCATCTGCTTGTACAGGTTCGGATATCCAGGGGGGGTAGACGCAGCCGTGGGCGTAGGCGATATGCCTGGCACTTGCCCTGCCTGCATCGGCGTTGTCGGCGATGGCTGACTCCCCATCCCTGGTTCCTGTTGTGGCACCCGCGGCCCCCGAGCTGTCCAGGGGGCAGCCTTCATCATCATGCGCACCTCGTCCATCAGGTGGCCGCGGAAGTTGCCAATCTGCCTCGGCCTCCTGCTGGTTCTGCTGCTGCATCTGCGCTGCGGCCAGACGCTGGAGGCACTCCTTGATCGAGTCCATCTCTCTGGGGCTCTCTGGCACAGCTGGCGCGGCGTGGCCCGCCGCAGCTGCCTTTGGCGCCGCTGAAGATGCTGCTGCCTCTCTCCCTTAGGCCTGCGTGAGGGTTCCCAGACGCCCTGCCAACGCCCTCCTCTGCATTGTGCATCTCCGTGTCGGCGCTCTCGGCCGTGCCACCCTCGTCCTTCGACTTCGTCAGCTGGTCGATCGTCTCCTGGATGTTGAAGATGGTTTCCTCGATCTGGATGCGCCTCTCGCGCACCTCCGCCTCCTTCTGCTGTATCTCGCGCAGATGGCCCTGCTCCTTTTCCAAGTGTATTTTGACCTCGGACAGCTGGTTCTCTGATCCTGAACTTTCCGTCAACATGTAGTTGGGCACAGCTATCTCCTTGCAGTCCGCGTCGTTCGCAGGGCGATCCGCTGCAGCAGCAGCCTTGATAAGGATGCCGATCTTGCGAATCTTCTCTTTGATATCATTGCGGTGTTTGTTCACTGCGTCGTTCTGCTCTGCCGGGGGCGCCTTCACGTAGACATGCTTGAAGGCCTCCGACCTTGTCACTTCTGGAGTAGCTGGCGCAATCTTCGCCACGAGCTGGTTCACAGTATCCTGGTCGCCTTTGTTCCAGGGGTCTCTGCTCTTGGACCTCTCCCTTGATTGCATGGGCTGCGACTTGGAGCGCGAGCACCAGTTGTACCCGCATCCGCATACTGCCTGAGAAACTGGAAGATGTGTGTGACATGAGGGACATTGCCACATCCGATCTCTTGGGGTTGCGTGATGGCTGCGCAACGCTATACCTGCCTTGTACACCCTCAGCAATGCTCTGTTCCGTGTTCGTTCGGCGCGCAACCGCCTATGCTTGGAATCCCCAACTAAATCCTCTTACGCGGCCACGGCAGTGGCGCCGCCTAGGGTTTCAAGACAAAAAGGTGCAGGAACCCCCTCAGCCGAAACCCTCTCCTCCTCCTCCTCCTCCTCCTCCTCCTCCTCCTCATCCTCGTCCTCCGCGTCCTCCTCGACCTCCTCGTCCTCCTCCTTGCTTCCTCCGCGCCCTCCTCCACCCTCCTCCTCCTCCACCCTCCTCCTACTCCTCTCCTACCTCACTCCTCCTTCTCCTCCTCCTTCCCTCCTCCTCCTCCTCCTCCTCCTCCTCCTCGCCCTCCATCCCCGCCCCTCCTCCTCCTCCTCCTCCCCCCTCCTCTTCCTCCTCCTCCCCTCGTCCTCGTCCTCGTCCTCCTCCTCCTCATTCCCTCCTCCTCCTCTTCCCTCCTCCCCCCTCCCCTCCTCCTCTCCCTCCTCCTCCTCCTCCGCCTCCTCCATCCTCCTCCCTCCTCCTCCTCCTCCCACCCTCCTCCTCCTCCTCCTCCTCCTCCTCCTCCTCCTGCTCTCCTCGTCCTCCGCCTCGTCCTGCTCCTCTCATTCCCTCCTCCTCCTCCTCGCCCCCCTCCTCCCCCCTCCCCCATTCCCTCCTCCTCCTCCTCTTCTTCCTGCCTCCATCCTCCCTCTTATCTCCTCTTCTATTCTCTCTTCCTCTTACCCTTTCGCTCTTCCTCGTCCTCTTCCCCTCCTGCCGTCCCCTCCTCTTCCTCCTCCTCAGCCCTCCTTGTCGCCCCCTCCTCGCCCTCCTCCTCCTCCTTCTCCTCCTCCTCCTCCTCCTCCACCTCGACTTCCTCCTCCTTCTCCTCCTGTGCTCACTCTTCCTCCTCTCCTCTCCTCCTCCTCCTCCCTCCTCCTCCATCCTCCTCCTCCTCCTCCTCCTACTCACCCCCACTCATCTTCCTCCTTCTTCCAGTCTTCCTCTCATCCTCCTCCTCCTCCTCCTCCTCCTCATCCTTCCCCCCTCCTCTTCCTCCTCCTCCTCCTCCTCCTCCTCCTCCTCCTCCTCCTCCTCCTTCTCCTTCTCCTGCTCCTACTCTTCCTCCTACTCCTATCCTTATTCCTTATTAGAATATACTCCTACTCCCCCCTCAGGCCGGCCATTAGGGGCTGCATCCGGGGGGTCCCATCCTAACCTGTAAAAAACAATACAAAATCAATATTTTTCTTATTTTTTCCTCTCGACATGGACGTCTTGTCGTCCACGGCGATAATCCGTTGCAAAAAATACCACAAAGAGCACACGCGCGCGTTCATGTCAGAATCCTACCGAACACCTTGTGTTTGCAAGCATTTCAACATAAAAACATCAAAAGCCCAATGCTTTTTCACACAAATTGTACAAATTTCCCGCCCGGGCTCTCTTGCTGAAATCATAGGAAAACCATAGGAATCTGAAGAATTCGGTCAAATCCAGCGATTTCACGTCATCGCGCGGTGCACTCGCGATGCTCTGTCATGCACCCAGGCCGCGAATCCTGTGCAAAAAATACCACAAAGAGCACACTCGCGCGTTCATGTCAGAATCCTACCGAACACCGTGTGTTTGCAAGCATTTCAACATAAAAACATCAAAAACCCAATGCTTTTTCACAAAAATGCTTTGGGGTGTCCTGTCAGACCGTCGGGCTTCCTCCGGCCACCTCTGGCTTCCTGCGGTGTACCGGGCCATTCTCGACTCGTCTGGCAATGCGTGCGCGGCATTCAACACGCGCTCGCCAGTTCCCGTCGGCAACCGCCATCGCGGCCGCATCAGCTGTACCAAACCGGCTGGCCGGTGTGACTTCGGCCCCCAGTTGTGCCAGCTTTGCTTCTTATGTTGTGGGAGGGCGGGTGGGACTGGGCATGCCATGCTTGACTCGCTCGAGCTGGCTAGCTTGACTCCTACTCCTACTCCTACTCCTATCCTTATTCCTTATTAGAATATACTCCTACTCCCCCCTCAGGCCGGCAGATAGGGGCCGCATCCGGGTGGTCCCATCCTAACCTGTAAAAAACAATACAAAATCAACATTTTTCTTATTTTTTCCTCTCGACATGGACGTCCTGTCGTCCACGGCGATAATCCATTGCAAAAAATACCACAAAGAGCACACGCGCGCGTTCATGTCAGAATCCTACCGAACACCGTGTGTTTGCAAGCATTTCAACATAAAAACATCAAAAACCCAATGCTTTTTTCACAAAAAATTGTACAAATTTCCCGCCCGGGCTCTCTTGCTGAAATCATAGGAAAACCATAGGAATCTTAAGAATTCGGTCAAATCCAGCGATTTCACGTCATCGCGCGGTGCACTCGCGATGCTCTGTCATGCACCCAGGCCGCGAATCCTGTGCAAAAAATGCAACAAAGAGCACACTCGCGCGTTCATGTCAGAATCCTACCGAATACCGTGTTTTTGCAAGCATTTCAACATAAAAACATCAAAAACCCAATGCTTTTTCACAAAAATGCTTTGGGGTGTCCTGTCAGACCGTCGGGCTTCCTCCGGCCACCTCTGGCTTCCTGCGGTGTACCGGGCCATTCTCGACTCGTCTGGCAATGCGTGCGCGGCATTCAACACGCGCTCGCCAGTTCCCGTCGGCAACCGCCATCGCGGCCGCATCAGCTGTACCAAACCGGCTGGCCGGTGTGACTTCGGCCCCCAGTTGTGCCAGCTTTGCTTCTTATGTTGTGGGAGGGCGGGTGGGACTGGGCATGCCATGCTTGACTCGCTCGAGCTGGCTAGCTTGACCCCTATCCTTATTTCTTATTAGAATATACTCCTACTCCCCCCTCAGGCCGGCCATTAGGGGCCGCATCCGGGTGGTCCCATCCTAACCTGTAAAAAACAATACAAAATCAACATTTTTCTTATTTTTTCCTCTCGACATGGACGTCCTGTCGCCCACGGCGATAATCCATTGCAAAAAATACCACAAAGAGCACACGCGCGCGTTCATGTCAGAATCCTACCGAACACCGTGTGTTTGCAAGCATTTCAACATAAAAACATCAAAAACCCAATGCTTTTTCACAAAAATTCTACAAATTTCCTGCCCGGGCTCTCTTGCTGAAATCATAGGAAAACCATAGGAATCTTAAGAATTCGGTCAAATCCAGCGATTTCACGTCATCGCGCGGTGCACTCGCGATGCTCTGTCATGCACCCAGGCCGCGAATCCTGTGCAAAAAAAACCACAAAGAGCACACTCGCGCGTTCATGTCAGAATCCTACCGAACACCGTGTGTTTGCAAGCATTTCAACATAAAAACATCAAAAACCCAATGCTTTTTCACAAAAGTGCTTTGGGGTGTCCTGTCAGACCGTCGGGCTTCCTCCGGCCACCTCTGGCTTCCTGCGGTGTACCGGGCCATTCTCGACTCGTCTGGCAATGCGTGCGCGGCATTCAACACGCGCTCGCCAGTTCCCGTCGGCAACCGCCATCGCGGCCGCATCAGCTGTACCAAACCGGCTGGCCGGTGTGACTTCGGCCCCCAGTTGTGCCAGCTTTGCTTCTTATGTTGTGGGAGGGCGGGTGGGACTGGGCATGCCATGCTTGACTCGCTCGAGCTGGCTAGCTTGACTCCTACTCCTACTCCTCCTCCTCCTCCTTCTATTCCTCCTCCTCCTCCTCCTACTCCTCCTCCCCCTCCTCCTTCGCATTCCCCTCCTCGTCGCCCTTCTCCTCTTCTTCCTCCTCCTCTTCTTCCTTCTCCCCCTTCTCTCCCTCCTCTTCCTCCTCCTCCTCCTCCTCCTTCCCCCTCGTCCTCCACCTCCTCCTCATCTTCCTCCTCCGCATCCTCCTCCTTCTCCCCCTCATCCTCCTCCTCCTCCACCTCCTCCTCCTCCTCCTCTCCTCTTTCCTCGTCCTCCTCCTCGCCCTCCTTCTTCTCCCCTTCCTTCCTCCTCCTCTTACTCCTCCTCCTACCCTCTCTTCCTCTCCCCTCCTCCTCCTGCTCCTGCTCCTGCTCCTGCTCCTCCCCCTGCTCCTCCTCCTCCTCACTCCTCCTCCTCCTCCTCCTCCTCCTCCTCCTCCTCCTCCTCCTCCTCCTCCTCCTCCTAAGAAGTTGTGCATGTTCTCAAGCGACACGGCATTCATGTCACTGCAGCGTTGCAATTAGCATAGTTTGGTGTAGACATGGGCCACGGAGTCCGTCATGCGCGCGCCACAGCGCGCAAGCGTGTGGCCAAAGCAGGGCACCAACATCAGAAGTTTCGTCGTCTGGCAGCAGCTGCTCGACGATTCAAGGTCACAGCCCGCGTCGAGCGAGCTGGGCCCCAAGCCGTGGCAACATATGGACATCATATATATGGGACGTTTGGCAGCGATATGGTGTTGCAACGACGCCGTCTTGGTGCCGCTTCTGGCGCCGTGCGACGGGGTCGTTGCGTCACTACACTTATCGGTTTCCGTGCTGAGCATGCCGACCCTGGGCTGGTCCTACCTCGGCAGTGCTTGGCGCAGTGGCTGCAGGTGTGGATCACCGATCCGTCAGTGCGACCAGGCGTGAATCGAGTTTGACAGCAGGTTGTTCAGCAGCTACGACAGTTACCAGAAACACATATGTCCAGACATGTTCGCGGCCCTGTGTCAACCGTGGTGGCGTATTTGTTGCAGGCTGGCTGGAACCCTCACTCCCCTTCAGAGTGGGGTCTGCCCACTGACAGCGGGCAGGGGCTACATGCGTGGAAGTTCTACGATGATGCTCTGTGCTCGCTGGACCAGGCATATGACTTGCTTAGGGAGTTCGAAGGGCCATTAGCTTTGCGGCAATGGCGCGAGGCCTCGGCCTTGCACTGCGGCAGCGGCTTGGGGGACGGCGCAGACCTTCTCAGTCTGCGACGTTTCATCGGTAATTTGTATCATGTTGACAAAGGGCGACAGTTAGCCGAACTCATGCTGACCATCGCCGTCGGAGGAATGTGGACGAATGAGAGGAAGCGTGTCGCCAATGTTCCAGCCAGCGACACTTGGGATCGATGCCTCGAGGCTACCGAGTCGGACATCCACAGGACCTGGCTGTGCAAGTGCAATCAGGGTGGCACAGTGTTCGAGCAGTCTGATTCCCTCGTCCCCGAAGCGATGGTCGATCATGATGCTCATTCATGGTTTTTGGAGCCGAGGAATCATTCCAGCACGCTGGACACGAGTTTCTCCACCCACGTCGATCGAGATATGGTCAGGAGGCCATATCGAAGCAGGTCCAGCATTGTTGGACCACGGCACAGCCGCGAGTCCG
>CAUYUJ010007882.1:27500-35000 GCA_963575745.1 Prorocentrum cordatum
CGGTTCTGGGTGTCTTTTTTTCAGCCTCGGGGTGCTCTCCAGCAGCTGCGCCTCGCCGCCAGGCGTCCAGGGGTGCCCAGATCGACCCGATTGGCCGCTTGACCCTCAGGATGGAAAAGAGCACACAGACACAATTAATCGCCGATTCCCCAGAAAATATGTGAAAATATGGGAAGTGGGGGGGAAGACAGAAACCCCGAAAATATGGGAACATATAGGGAATCCTGTTATTTGTGTCTATTGATTTGTGTGTCCCAGGGCCCCGTCAGACCGGGAAAACAGACGGCGAGAATCACTCGGATCGGACGAGGATCATGCCGCATCGCCGATGCATTGGCGATTCGGATCGAATCGGAGCCCGATTTTTTCCATCCCGACGTCGCAAGTACATCGGCGACGTATCGGCGACGGGCTCGGAGGCGCCTCTGGCGCTGGGACGTGCCAGGAGAACCAGCCACGTGAGCTGACTCGCTGAAGCCCTCTTCGCAATCCTCCCCTTCGTCCGCACCGAGATTGTTAAGACTACGACGCAGCGCTTAAATCTACCCAGACGATTGTTCCCGCTCCTCCGTTCTGGGTTCAGATTAACCCCTAGAGTTTTTTTTTGTTTGTTTTTTTTCCATCGCCCGGTAATAACGGGCGTTACGTCGGGGAGAAGTGTGGTAACGTCACGATTTGCCGGTGACGTCTGGGAATGAGCTACCCCCGGACGGCGCTGGCGCCATGCGTGACGCTAATACGGGGGGGGTGCGAGGGGGGGGCGACCTCGGTAACGGGCGTTAATCGTGAATCGTTTGCAAGCGAGCTGCAAACAGGGCTGGCCGTTGATTTGGCCTGGGTAACCAAACAGCTTGGATTCCTCTCTGATACCCATGGAGAGCCGATGTCTGGATGTTTCTCAATGCGGCGTCCCCAGAAGTCCCGACTCTTTCCCTTGCGCTGGCTTTCATCCCGAGCCGCGCTTTGTGAAGGTCCCTTGGGGAGGAGAGGCCGAAGACGGGGAGAGTCCTCCGCGGTATTTCCTCGATGCGTTGGAGGCCAGGGAGCCACATCACAACTTCTCCGCGGGCGACCTGTGTGCACCGTGCCGCGTGACAGGAAGCAGGTGGAGCGAGCAGCAGCATAGAGCGAGGAGAAAGGGGAGGGAGAGGAGAGGAAAAGAGGAGAGTCGAGAGAGGAGATAGTATGGAAAAGAGGAGAGTCGAGAATGGCGATGGAAAAGAGGAGAGTCGAGAGAGGAACTAGTATCTGTGATGACGATGGTGGTGATTCTGCTACTGGTGCTGGTGCTGCTACTGCTGAAGACGCTGCTGGAGGCTCGATGGTGATGATGACGATGATGCTTATGCTGCTGATGATGATGATGATGATGATGATGATGATGGTGGTGGTGGTGGTGATGATGATGATGAGGATGAGGAAGAGGATGAGGATGAGGATGATGATGACGATGATGATGATTGAGAGTGCGACACATTATCACTGTCCGCATCGGAGTCCTCTGCAGCTTTTCTGGCTTGGGATGGGAGGGCCCGGCCCGCTCAACGCCCCTGCCGCTGCGATTGCGGCGCTCCTCGGTGGCCTCACCGGCGGCTGGTGGGCCGGGCCCGAGGCTGCGGGGCAGGGCTCCTGCGGGCACGTCCTCGACTGCCCGCCTTGCGCCTGCCCGGCGCCCTCCTGCCCCACGCTGTCGTGCCCGCCGTCGGCGCCCTGCCCGGCGTGCATCTGCCCCGCGGCGGTCTGCCCCGAGGCAGGTCTGCCCCTCGCTGGCCGCCTGCCCGGCGGCGGCCGCCTGCCCCGCCTGCAGCTGCGGCTGGGCGACTTCGGCCTTGTGGGCCGCCGCTCTGGCCGCTGCGACCCTCGCATTGGGTCTCGCGGCGGCCTGCCGCCTGTGGTGCCACGGCCGCTGGGTCGGCACGGCGACGGCGGGGGCCTCTTTCGGGGGCCCCGCCACGCCTTCCGCCCTGGCCGCGGGCCGTGCGGCGCCGCCGCCGCTGGCGCTTGGCGACCGCGACGCTGGGGGTCCTGGTCTGGCTGCTCTCGACGAGCCTGACGTCTGGGCGCCGCGGCGTCGCCGCTGATGGCTGCCGTCCCGCAGGCCCTCGATATCGAGCAGCACCAGATCGCCGAGGCCTTCGACGACGACCCGAACTTCAGGTGGCACCACCGCATCCTCCTGGTGAAGATCGGGGACGATGGCAGGTGGGTGTATGCTACTCCGACCCACGACGTCCAGGTGCGGAACCTCTCGACGTCGCGCATCGTGCCGCTGGTTCGTGGGTGCCCGATCCCGGCTCGCCTGCGCGGGAACTTCTACGGGTTCGATCCGCTGGGGGAGGACGAGCTGGCGGGCCTGATGCAACAGGCACACGCCCTGGCGAGCATCTTGGGTGGGGCTGCGCCTGCTGCTGCGGCCTCGGCAGCCGTCTGGTACGTTGCCGACCCCGCCGACGAAGACTTCGGCACCACCGTCGAGGTCGCCGTCTCCTCCAACCCCGCGCGCTTTGTGTCGCGGGGGCATGCCGGGCTCGCCAGGATGGACGACCAGAGGTGGGTGGCAGTCGAGAGGCTGCTCCCCGGCGACCTGGCGGCCTGGAAGGAGGAGCAGCAGACGGGTGCCGGCCGCGACCCTCGTGTGCTCGCCATCAGCCGCGATGCGCAGGACGCCCGCTACCTCGACTTCAAGGAGGGCCTGGCGTCCCTCTCGGAGCTGGCCGTGAAGGCGGGCCGCGACGGGATGATGACGGCCGAGGCCAAGGACTGGCCCTTCCGTGGGCCCTCTGCGTCGCTCGAGCTGCCGCGCGGGATCCGCGCTTCAGGAGAGTCCTTGGAGAGCTACCACTCTGCGTGGGCCAGGTCGTCGGGAGTCAGCGCCGAGGCGGGCGTGGCCAAGCATCACCAGAGCCTCGTGTCCGTGCTGCACCACGCGCTGTGCTTCGACCAGCTCGAGATCTTCCAGAGTGCTGCGATGGAGATGCTGGCTCGGCGCGTGCTCTACATCGAGCGTGCGGTCGAGAAGTCGCCCAAGAACCCCGACTTCCGGGGCCTCGAAATGATGGTCCACAGCCGCCTCGACGGCGGCGCCACCCTGGCGGTCGGGGACTTCGCCCGCTTCATCGCCGACGAGCAGAAGACGGAGGCCTTCGCGCCGAAGCAGCAGCGCCTCTACGCCGAGGAGAGTGGCCGCAAGAAGGGCGGCAAGGACAACGAGTAGGGCCATCGAGGCTCTCCCCCTCGCACCTGGCCGTCTGCCTCGCAGTGGTGCTGCCGCTGCTCGGATGGATCGCCGTGGTGCTTCCCGCTGGCAGTGCGGTCTGTTCCCGCTCCCGCGGCCCAAGTCATTCTTTTCTTTGCCCGGCTCAGCGTCGGGACGGGAGCTCGTGGAGGCCGGCGCAGTGGGCGCGTTGCAGCTTGATGCCGCCGCCGCTCTCAACGCTCTGGCCGCCGCGCGCGCCCGAGGGCCGCCCAGGCCGGTGTGGGCCAGCCGCCTTCCCCACGGGCGGGAGCTGTCTGACGCCCAGCTCGCGACGTGGAGGCGCCTCGCGGACGTTGCCCTGGCTGCGGGCCCGAGGCCACTTGAGTTCGACCTCTTCCCCTCCGGCGCCTTGCCGGAGCTCCTCGAGGCAAAGGGCCTCTACGACGCGGACGTGCCCCTGGCCGTGGCACCGTGCGACCCCGACCGCGTCTCCGTCACCTCCAAGCGGCTGCGCCCGAAGGGCGCCCGGCTGCTGGTGGGCGCCGACGCGGCCCGCTACCTGGCCGACCCGTCGCTCATCGCCCTGGGGGAGGACCAGCTGGAGGGAGTCGAGCCTGTTCGTCCACACTGGGATAGGCGCCTGGCTTCGAACCCCCGCCTCCTCCGTGACTTCGTGCAGAAGCTCGCCGACTGCGGCCTCATCTGCTACAGGACGAGGGTCGCCGCCCGTTGCGGGATGTTCTTTGTCAAGAAGAAGTCTGGGCAGCTCCGCCTCGTCCTCGGCGCGAGGCCGGCGAACGCTGTCCACCGCCGGGCGCCCTGCGCCAAGCTGGCCACCACTGGGGCTGTGGGGTCGCTCATCCACGACCCGGGCTACGTGGCCGCCGCTGCCCTGGACGCCGCCGGCGCTGACGGCGCGGCTCGGCCGTGCCGCTCCAAGGAGCTGTGGGGAGGCTCCATCGACCTCCAGGACGGCTTCTACCAGTTCCTGGTGCCCACGGTCTCGCACTACTTCGGCCTGGGGCTCCAGGACACCGCGGGGGCGCTGGGGATGGACACGGTCTTTGACCCCGACCTCGGGTGCGACGTGTCCGTCGCCGAGGACACCCTCCTGGAGGCGTGCTTCGCGGGCTTGCCTATGGGCTGGAGCTGGGCCCTGTTCTTCTGCCGCAGCGCCGTGTGCGAGGCTTGCCGTCGGGCTCAGCGTTCGCTGGGGCTTCCCGAGTACCTCTTGGGGGACAGGGGGCCCCCTCCGCCGCTGGCCCCGGGGGCAGCGATCTGCGCCCCCTACGTCGACAACGCCAACGTCATCGGGGGTGACAAGGCCTCCGTCGCCTGCCTCCTCTCCGCCGTGGCCCACGAGCTGGAGGTGGCGGGCCTCGCGGTGCACGAGCGCGTCGACCCCTGCCTGGACTTCGAGGCGCTTGGCCTGCACTTTGACGGGCGCCGCTCTTGGATCCGCCCCACCGCCCGACGATCGTGGAGGCTTTGGTACGGGCTCGGCACGTTGCTCCAGGTCAAGGCCATCTCCCCGGACCACATGCACCGCCTCTTGGGACACTTATGCCATCAGCTCGGTCTGCGCAGGTGTCTCCTCTCGGTGCTCGGGGAGTGCTACCGATTCGTCGGCAAGGGAGGCTCCGCGGTGCGACCGCTGCCGGAGGGTGCCCTCGCCGAGCTGGCCGTCGCCCGCGGTCTGTGCCACTTCGCGCACGTCGACGTCGCGGGCGAAATGCTCGGTCGGGCCTACTGCAGCGACGCCTCCACCGAGGGGTACGCCTTCCACTTCACCGCCGCGGACCCCGCCGGCCTCTGGCGGGAGGCAGTCTGGCGCGAGCGGTGGCGCTTCGTGGACGACGACGGCGGGCCCGCGGCGACGACCGCGGCCATCCGTGGTGCCGAGGTCGCCCCCCTCCTGCCCGAGGGTGCCTTCTCCCGCTGGGTCGCCGACTCGCTGCAGCCTCTGCCCAGCGTGGCCCCCCTGCAGGCTGGCGATCCCCGCTCCCGCCGCCCGCCCCGCGACTTCCGAGAGCGGGTGGGCCTGGTGCCTCCGATCGCGGCGGAGTGGGCGCGGCCCAGCCGCTGGCGCCGTGGGGCCGTGGGCTCTTGGCGGCGCCCGGCGGCGATCCACTGCAAGGAGGCGCGGGCGGCCCTCCTCGGCCTCGACCGCGAGGCGCGAGACGCCCGGTCGCACGGGTGCCACCTCGTCTCCTTCGGCGACAACCTGTCGGAGATCCTGGCGCTCGATTGGGGTCGGGCGAGGGACAAGGAGCTGCTGGCTCTCACTCGCCGTGCGTGCGCTCTCCAGATTGGCGCGGGCATCACCTGGCACCGGCGCTACGTGGAGACTGAGCGCAACCCGTCGGACTTCGACTCCCGCCTGGCCGGGCGGGGCCTGGTGCCCTTCGGGCGCCGTGCGCCGGGGGCGCTCCTCCGCCAGCTGCCCTTGGCCGCCGCTGTGGGGCCAGAGTGGCAGGCAGACGCCGCTGCGCCCCCTGGGCGCCCTCGCGGGGAGGCCGCGGCCGCCGGAGGCCGACGGCCCGCGGCGCTGGCCGCCAGGGGGGCCCATTCGCCGGGCAAGGGGGGGAGGATTCAGCCCTCCAAAGTCACAACCCCTTGCCCGCTCCCCCGCCGCGGCCGCCGCGGCCGCCCGCTCACTCTGGTGCCCGCGGGCGCTCCGCCTGGCCCGCCTCGCGGCCGGCGTTCCTGGAGCTCTACTCCAGCTGCGGGGCCGCCACCGCCGCCGCCGCGCAGGAGGGCCTGCGCACCGCGGTGCCGGTCGATCGAGTTCATGGGCCTCATCATGACCTTCTGGGCCCGCGTGTGCAGCGGGAGATCCTGGCCTGGATCGCTGGCGGACTGGCGTGGTGCATCCTGCTCGGCACTCCTTGCACGGGGTGGGTGCCGGCCCGTACCGCCGGGGTCGGAGACCGCCCCGCCGCCGCCTGCAAGGCCTTCACCGCCAAGGTCCTGCGGGTCGCAGCGCGCTGCGGCGTCCACATCATCCTGGAGAACCCTGCTCGCAGCAGCCTCTTCGGCGATCCCGGGATCTCTCGGGCGCTGGCGAGGCTTGGTGCCGTGCGCTGCGACTTCGACATGTGCGCCTACGGGGCCCCGTGGAAGAAGCCGACGACGATCTACACTACGCTACCTGGGGGGCCCACTCTCAGTCGCCGATGCCCGGCGCCAGGGGCCCCCCATGTCGTCCTCGCCGGGAAGGTGCAGCTTGCAGGGGCCCGCCCGCGGTGGCGTACCTCTTTCGCCGCGGCGTACCCTCCTCGCCTGGCTGTTGCTCTGGCCCGGGTGTGCCGCGCCGCTGCGCCGCCCAGCAGCCTCCGCCGCCCGCGGGGGCCCCTCCTGGGCGACTTCTGGGACTGGCGTCTGGCAGCCGGCTCGCAGCCCTCCCCAGCACCCAGCCGACGTGTGGCTGCCCCGCGCCTTGAGCGCGCCGCCCGGCTCGGGTGGGCCCATCGCGCCGCCTGCGCCGGCGCGGCGCGCAGCCAGGCGCCGGGGCGGTGCCCGCCGGGAGGCCTACGGTGAGGCCCCAGGGGCCTGCCGCCGCGCCGCCGTCCGCCCGACCACAGCTCGGCACTACTGGGAGTCGTTCGTGGAGGTCGGGCGCTCGGCGAGGCAGCACGGGCGCGAGCCGACGGGTGTGGCTGCGTGGGACGCGGTCCTGGACAAGTGTCTGGACGCCAAGAAGAACTTCGACTACGACGCCTCCACCATCGTGGGGGCCCATGACCGTGGCTGGGTGGCTCAGCTTGTCCTCAACCTGGCCGCCAGAGCGACGTCAGCGCGCCCAGGAGACCCAGCCGCCCCGCTGTGTCCTGGTCTGAGTGCCGCCCGCTGGGCGGCGGCATACCGTGAGTACCGCCTCGAAGTTTTCGATGCCCAGCTGCCGTTCTCGCCTCACTCTTTTTGCCACGCAGGTCCTAGCCATGACGCGTGGCGCTCCAGAGCGAGCGCAGCAACCCGTCAGACCCGCGGCCGCTGGCTCGCCCCATCCTCGGTCCGGCGATGCTCTAAGCCAGCGGGAAAGTTGCGTAAGAGGAGCGCGCTGTCGCCTGCCCAGCTTTGCAGTGCCGCCAGCGCGGCCAATAATCTCGAGCACAGACTTGAACGCGTTGATGACGATGATGATGTCGACGATGATGATGATGATGATGATGATGATGATGATGATGATGATGATGATGATGATGATGATGATGATGATGATGATGATGATGATGATGATGATTATGATGATGATAATGATGATGATGATAATGACAATGACGATGACGATGACGATGCTGATG
>CAUYUJ010007882.1:40000-43788 GCA_963575745.1 Prorocentrum cordatum
CTTCATCATCACGATGAGGCACATCTGCACGCACAGAAGGCTCATCTGCAGGAGCATGAGGGTCGCCAAGGTGAGGAACATCGCCATCACACAGCAGGGCACCCAGCAGGTCGTCCACGGTCTTCTGCTCGAAGTCGTACTGGCCGTGGTATAACGCGGCACGGAACAGCTCGAGAGTGACCGAGCTGATGCCGATCGGCATCTTGGGGATGGCAGGCGTGTCGCGTAGTGGCGCGTGCCGAGCCCAGTTGCTGTCAGCACAGGCTGCGGCCGCCGACGCGATGAGATCGGGCGACACAGCCCCAAGAAGATCGGCAGCAGCAAGGGCGTCGCCCATCTTGGGGTGGTGGCCGCCGATGGCGTCGCTCAGGTCCCAGTGGGCGGTAAAAGTCCAACGCGGAGCAGGACCAAGCGCCGCTGCAGCGCCTGAGCACGCGAAAGTCCGATTTCATGACGAAAGTGCCGCCGACGGCGACGCGCGAGCGTCCTCGCACTCGCGGCAGCCCAGCGGCGTCCGGAACTCTTGCTGAAGAAGGCGACGTCCTCCATGGCCGCTTGCGCGCCTGCGCCCGAGCAGGCGCGCTGGCGAGGGCCTCCCGAAGCGCGCGGCTCGCTTGAGCCAAAATGGCTACGGAGGAGGAGGGAAGGAGGGAGGGAGGGAGGGAGGGAGGGAGGGAGGGAGGAAGAAGGAGGGGGAATGAGGGAAGAGGAGGAGAAGGAGGTGGAGGAGGGACAGCACGATGACGAGGGTGGGGGTAGGAGGAGGAGGATGAGGAGGTGGAGGAGGAGGAAGAAGAGGAGGAGAAGGAGGGGGAGAAGGGTAGGAGGAGGGACGACGACGAGGAGGCCGATAGTCATGATCATGGTGATTGTGATGTAGATATTTTTGATGTGAATGCTGATGGTGGTTGTGGTGGTGGTGATGATTCTGATTTTGACGTTGATGCTGATCATGCTGATGATGCTAATTTTGAGTTATGTTGGGGATGCTGATGACTGTTGGCGATGGGGATGATGATGATGCTAATGATGAGGAGGATGTTGACGATGATGCCACTGATGATGATGGGATGATGATGATGCTGATGATGATGATACTGATGATGATGATGATGATGATGATGATGATGATGATGATGATGATGCTGTCGCTTATAATGATGGCGATGCTCATGCTGATGATGATGATGATGAATATTATGATGACCGTGCTGCTGTCGTTGACAAACATTATGATGACGGCTGAGGCGATCACGACGACGATTCAGTATGATGATGCTGCTGAGGATGATGATGATGATGATGATGATGATGATGATGATGATGATGATGATGATGATGATGATGATGATGATGATGATGTTTTGATGCTGATGATGAGAGCGATGATGACTTCAAGAAGCTGACACCAGCAATCTTCCGATGGGACTACATCTGCGGCAGGAGGAAGAGGGGCGGGGAGGTTGAGGAGGGAGACCCAGTGATTGCAGTGGCGGGCCAGGGTGATGAGGATGATGAGGAGGAGGATGAGGAGGATGATGAGGATGAGGATGAGGACGATGGGGATGATGATGATCATGATGATGCTGATGATGCTGCTGATGATGATGATGATGATGATGATGATGATGATACTGATAGTGATGATGATGATGATGATGCTGATGATGATGCTGCTGATGATGATGAGATGATGATGATGATGATGATGATGATGATGATGATGATGATGATGATGATGATGATGATGACGGTGATGATGTTGATGATGCTTGTGCTGATGCGTATGCTGATGCTGATGCTGATGCTGATGCTGATGCTGATGATGCTGATGTCGATGTTGACGATGCTGTTGTTGTCGATTATGATGCTGATGATGATGTTGCTGTTGCTGTTGATGCTGCTCATGCTGTTGTTGTTGATGCTGATGATGCTAATGATGCTGCTGATGATGCTGATGATGGTAGTGGCGGTGGTAGTGGTGGTGGTTGCGGTGGTGGCGAGGAGGAGGAGGAGGAGGAGTAGGAGGAGGAGGAGGAGGAGGAGGAGGAGGCCGAGGAGGAGGGGGAGAAGGAGGAGGAGGTGGAGGACGAGTAGAGGGGGAGGACTCCGCAAGGCATCATCCCGTCGTCGCTGGCTTTCATCTACACCACCGGCTGGATCGGCTGGGCCGGACGCAGCTACCTGCGCCGCACGCTGGACACGAAGAAGGCGGCCAGGGGTGGGGGAGGGCGCTGCCGTCCCGGCCTCGTCCTGATCCTGCCCCTCGCCGAGGAGGAAGAGAGGAGTGGAGGCGTTTTGTGCTGTTTTGTTGTCCAAGCCTCCAACATCTGGCCAGAGTTGATGGGGTCGGAGAACCGCGTCGCCGAGGCATCAGCGATGCGGCGTTAGCCGGAGTCTGATTCTCTCCGTCCCGACGTCGCCAGTGCATCGGCGCTGCATCGGCGACACGGTGCGACTCTCTGGCCCCATGATTTTTTGCCCCTGTGGGAGGCCTCCATGCGGGGTGATCGAAGGAGGGGGGCTCAATTAGCCTTCCGCCCCCCTTGAGGCCGAGATGGGCCCAAAACCTAAGGCTAATCAATGATCGTTGCATTCTCGCCGAGGCCATCTTGGACGCTCCAATCGGTCGCGGGGCGCCCCGTCCAGGTCCAGGGGAGAGGGTAGAGGGCGGGGTAAAGCCTCTCCCGAATGGGAAGAGATGGAAGAGGAAATTCGTTGAAAAACACTCACGCCCTAAAGGGCTGGTGGGATTATGCCATATCGGTAGTGCCAGCGGCAGGAGACAGCTACTAGTCAGCCCGCAAACCAGAAATCATGGGGGAAAGGGTGCAAAGGGGGAACCGACACGAAGAGTTGTCATTCCTGTGACACGATGGTATTCCCGTAACAAGGCGGGCGGACCCCATCCAGTCCCCGCGCGGCGACCGTACCGGCGTGGGACGAATCCTAGAGGCCCCCAAGATGGCCCAAGAATGCCACGTAGCCGTTCTGGCTCACGCCAGTCTGGTTCGATCATATCGGCCCCAGCTGCTTTGACTCCCCGCCCGCAGCCTCTTTAACTCAAAGGGATGATACACGGCGGCGGCGGCTTTGGTAGCGGCGGCGTGGGTATGGGTTACGGCGGCGCATACGGCGGCGACGCGGGCTGCTGTGGCGGTGGCGGCGCGGGTTACGGTGGTGCGTACGGCGCCGACGCGGGTTGCTGCGGCGGCTCGGCGGGCTACGGCTACGGCGGCGCCTCCGGCTTCGGCCTCGCGGGTGGCATGCCGCCACAAACTCAGACCTACGTGGGGCCTGGTGGTGACTACGTGCAGGAGACGACGTACAAGTACGTTGGCATGGGGGCGGGCGGCCCGCAGGCAGTCTCGGAGACAGTCATCTCGAGTATATTGCCCCTGCGTCCGCGTGGCCCCAACTGCTGTTGCCTCTGCCTGATCCCCTTGCTACTGTCGCTGCTGTTGCTCCCGCTGCTCGGCTGGTTCCTGATGGGCTCAACCAGCACGACGACGACCACGATTCTCACCACTACTCCACCCCCGCCAATGCTGGCGGCGCCGCCAACGCCTCCGCCTGACGCTCCGACGACCAAGAAGACCACCACGGAGGCTCCGCCTCCGCCCCCGCCCCCGCCGCCTCCGCCTCCGCCCCCGCCGCCCCCCCCGCCCCCGCCGCCCCCGCCGGAGCCGGTGACGACCACGGAGAAAAAGGTCGACTGCGCGGAGGGCGATCCGCAGTCCTGGGAGGTGTCCAAGAAGGTCACGTGCTGCTTGCAGGCTGGCAGGGGG
>CAUYUJ010007883.1:0-40000 GCA_963575745.1 Prorocentrum cordatum
CCTCCTCCTCCTCCTCCTCTCTCCCTCCCTCTCTCCCTCCACCTCTCCCCCCCCCTCCCTCCCTCCCCTCCCCTCCCCTAACCTACCCTCCCCGCTCCCCTACCCTTCCCCCACCCCCTCCCTCGCACCACCCCTCCCCTCCGCCAGACTAAACGAGTGCAACATGCGGCAACTCTAAGCAAGTGTCCTGCTTCCTCTTGTTCCACAACTTCTGGAACTTGGCCTGGTGGAAGGCCAGCGTGGTCGTCTTGTCGGTGCGGAAAGCCTTTTTTTTTTTTTATCGATGCCTGTGATTACCTCAAGAAGCTGCGTGCATCGTTCCTTATACGTTTGAGTCATGCCTGTCTGCATCTGCTGGACCTTGGATCCGAGAGCCTCGTCGCTGGAGTACCGATTGTTGCATTTTCCTCTGGCTGAGCGCATCAAGGCCTGGTTTTTTGCACCTAGCTCCTCTATGTCTGCCAACTCGAAACCAGTGCCATCCAAATTCAACAAGATCCATCTCACTTGGTTGATGGTTAACTTCTCGAATTTTTTGTGTCGATCTCGGAGCTCAAGCGCTTGTTCGTAGTCGTACTTCACATCGCTGGTGGACGAACTGGATTTTTTTTTTTTTTTTTTTTTTTTTTTTTTTTTTGTGTTTTTCTTTTTTGGTTTTGTGCCGCTGGAATCTGCATTACCTCCCTCGTAAGCGCTCAAGCCTGAAGCCAACAATCTCGCAATCAACGGGTTATCCTTGGAGGACGACATGCCGAAACACAAAGGCAAGCAACTCCTGAAGCAGCTTCACTGACGAGCACAAATGGCTCTGGCGCTTCGCACTGAACTGCTCCACCCCTCCTTCCCTCCCCCGCTCCCTCCCTCCCTCCCTTGGCTATTTCCTTCGCACCCTACCCCCTGACTTATCCTCCTCTTTTCCCTCCCCTTCCTTACCCTCCCCCCCCTTTCTTCCAATGTGTGTAAAAGGGTGATGAAGGGTGGTGAAGGAGAGAAAGAGTGGTGTAAAAGGGTGATGAGTGGTGGAAAAGAGGAGGAGGAGGGGAGGCGAGTGGTGTAAAAGGGTGATGAAGGAGAGAAAGAGGAGGAGGAGGAGGAGGAGGAGGAGAAGAAACTTTGAAATTTATCCATTCAGCCAAGTATCAACAAAAATCCACACCGAACGCTGGAAACACAAGCGAAAAGCAAACATGTTAATTTCGCCAAGCAAAACGTCAATTTCTAGGAATTTCAATTTCGTGCAGGAACATTTTTTCAAATTGTGTGCTAACCGCAAAAGGTTCTTAAAACATTCTTTGGTGGGCCCATAGGCACGCCAAGACGCCTCGCTACTGATTGAATACATGCAGCCGGTCGATTGCTCGCCCTCACGGGCCTCTGGACGCCGGCTTCTCTGGCCCGGGGCCCAAGAGGGCACCCACTTTGAAAACAGCTCGGGATGACGGGCCGGCCCCGAGGGAGAGTCGGGCACACGCCGACGTGGACTGGGGGCCCTTGGATCTGACACGTGGGCGCGAGATTCACGGAACGGGAAATTGGTGGCGAGCGAGGGGGGGAAGTGAGAAGGAGAAGGCCTTCTCAGAAGGCGGCGGGACTTCTCTGAAGCCCTCGCGCCTTCTGAGAAGCTGTGTTTGTCTTTTTGTCTTCGGGAAGGCTTAGAAAACTTCTCAGAAGGCTGGGGGACTTCCGAGACTTCTGAGAAGGCGTTCTCTTTCTCACTTCCCCCCCTCGCTCGCCGGCGAAGAAAGGTATCCTCCAAAACAGGCGGCCGAAGGCGCCTCGTTTGAACGACGAAGATACCAAAAAGGGTCTTACGCGAAATGGCATAGCGACCTCAGGCGGCGGCTTACGCGGACCGCCAGCGCGGCACACCTCCTTGGAGACGAGAGAGCTCACGCGCGACCTTGTGCGAGCAGCTTGCGAATCAATATCGGCGCAGACGAATCTTTTTTTTGGCGTCGCCCATTTGGCGACAGAGCGCGTCGATCTGTCGATATCGCATGGAAGCACGACCCGTCGCCAGTCCACGCGCTCGAATCCATTTGGCGGCGCGCGTGGGGTTGGGTGGAGGGGGGAGGGCTTCTTAGAAGCAGGCTGCTTCTTAAAGGCGCTGGCCTTACGTCTATAGACAAGGCCCGCGCCTTCTAAGAAGCAGGGGTGCTTCTAAGAAGCCCTCCCCCCTCCCCCCACCCCCCTCTGCGCGTGGCTGATCCATGCTGCCGCTTCCGTTGCGGAAGCCATGACAATGGACAGCCTAACAATCCGATCTTTGAACGAAACGTGCGCTTATAATGCTTGAAAGTGTTACCAACATGCTTTAAGCAGGTGCTCCACATGTTTAAAACATGTCTTCGACATCTGGAACTCCGCCGACCCTGTCAGCATGTGTGGTGGGGTGTCTGTCCGGTCCCGTCGACGGGGAGCCTTCTCTCGTCCCGTCCTTCCCATCCTCCTCCCCCGTCGTGGGAGAGAGAGAGAGAGAGAGAGAAAAAAAAAAAAAGATCACCCTTCCTCGTTCGGGGAACGGGTTCGCAGCTGGAGGGAATCCCATCCACATCCTCACCACGTCGAAGGGACGCCGCTTCCCTCTGTCCCTTCCCCGGCGGGGGCGGAGCGGGGCTCCCCGGGGTGGTCAGGTTCGCATCGCCTCTGGGGGGTCCTCTCCCACGCCCGTCCTTCTCCGGCGCGCCGGTCCTCTTCGGGTCCTCCTCCTCCCCAGGTGGGGAGGAGTCCCGGGGGGGGGGGGGGGAACCAGATACGCATCCGTCCCTGGGGGTCCTCTCCCCCTCCTTCCCCTCTCCCACGCCGGTCCTCCTCTGGTCCTCCTCCCCGGGGGGGGGGAGTCCCAGGGGGGAGTCCTCCCCCCCTCCTCCTCCCTATCTCCCCCCTCCCCCTCCTCCTCCACCTCCTCCTCCTCCTCCTCCTCCTCCTCCTCCTCCTCCTCCTCCTCCTCCTCCTCCTCCTCCTCCTCCTCCTCCTCCTCCCCCTCCCCATCCTGGTCGTCGTCGACGTCGTTCAGGGTCGGCGGCACCGGCCGCCAGGCCTTCCGAATTATTTGGCAACAGGTTTCCTCTCCATTGATCGTCGTCCAGAACGCTTCCTCGACCGGAGGAATCGGTCGGAGGTCTCAGGGCCCGCAGCTCGATGGTGAGGCCTCGGGCTGCGCACAGACAGCCTCCCAAGGTAGCCCCCGCTGGCCTCAGCAGGCCCCCATCGGTAGCCCTAGGTCGGGCATGTCCTCCTGCAGGCGGGTTTTGGACGAGAAATGATAAATAGTCCAAAGATACCCCCCAATGGTGAAAAAAAACGTGTCAGTACTATTGTTTGACTATTTTTGAATATTCCTCCTGTAGAGGGACACGTCCGACTTAATAGTGGCCAGGGACGGTCTCAACACCCTAACTGGGGCGCCGCCGCAGGCGGCGGCGGGGTGTTGATGAAGGGGCCCTGGGACACGCAAACAAATACACACAAATAACAATATTCCCAATGTTTTCTAATATTTTTTGGATTTTCGTCTTCCCCCCCACTTACCATATTTTCCAATATTTTCTGGGGGATCGACGATTAATTGTGTCTGTGTGTTTTTTCCCTCCTGAGTTGAGACGGCCCCAGACTTCTCGGGGGGCCAAAGCCGCGTGGTGACGGACCGCGCGGTGACCTCGAAATCCCAAGAGACCTCGCTGCGCGGTGTCCGTCGCAGCGCCGTCCTCTGGACCTTGGGAGCCCCCATCGCCCAAGGCGCCTTCGGAGCGGGAGGAAGACACAAAAGCCCCAAAACCGTGGGGTGGGGGCCTGTTGAGACCGCCCCGGTCGGGCGTTGGCAGAACTGGGTTTAGTGGAACCTGGTTTAGTGATTTGTACCGGGGGCGCCCCCCCGTCCCATTTCCACTAACCGGAACTGCCGTCACCCGAAAAACACCACTTACGGCAAACCTGGTTTAGTGAGTCTGGCCAATTGAGGGGCCCCAGGGCCCTACCACTAACCGGGTCCCCTTACCTGGGGTCCTGGCTGTACCCGACCCGGGCTGCTCGGGGGGGGGGCCTGTCGAGGCCAGCTGAGACTGCTCGGATGGGCCTGCCGAGGCCAACCGGGGACTTCCTATAGGTGGAGGAAGAAAACACGCCATAGACATAAACTTCTGTCGCTCCGCGCGGATTTCTGGGATTCGCGCCGGACCCCCCTCCCTGGCGCGCGGAGCGCGCCAGGGGCGGCGCCGGAGGTGCCGCCGGGGAGCCCAGGCGCGGATCCAAGAAATCCGCGCGGAGCGCCAAAAGTTTATGTTTATGTGTTTTTTCCCTCCTTTGACCCGGGGGGGGGGGGCGGCTGTCTGTGCGCGACCAGGAGCCCTCCATCGACACCCGACCCCTCCGCCCGACGAGAAGGCGAAAAACAGGCTCTGCGACGCGTGGAGGCCGCCCGGGACTGCTCGGGGGGCCGGCTCAGGCCCACCGGGGGACTGCCGGCCCGGGGATCCTGGCGTCTCACTTCCCAGGGATCCTGTGGTGTTGGGTCCTCGTTTGAAAGGGGCAGCGCCCCGCGTCTCGCTCTCCTCTCCTCTCCTCTCCTCTCCTCTCCTCTCCTCTCCTCTCCTCCTCTCGTCTCGTCTCGTCTCCTCTCCTCTCCTCTCCTCTTCTCTCCTCTCCTCTCCTCTCCTCTTCCTCTCCTCCCCCTGCCTCTCATCCCCCATCCCTCCTCACATCCCTGCCTCTGCCCATCGCACCAGTCATTCATTTCGGCGCACCCCTCAGACGTTTCGTGGCCCCTTAGGGAGCTCCACCCAAGGCCCCAGAGGCGGTGCTCGCATGCGTCCCCGCACCCGATTCGGTACACCCCTCACACGTTTCGTGGCACCGCAGAGAGAGCTCCATCGAAGGCCCCAGTGGCGGTCTTCGCATGCGTCCCCGCACCCGATTCGGGACACCCCTCACATGCTTCGTGGCCCCCAAAGGTGCTTTACCCAGAGCCCAAATGATGCCGGCCGCATGAGTCCCCGCCACCCATTTCGGCGCACCCCTCACACGCTTCGTGGCCCCATGGGGGCTTTTACCCAAAGCCCAAATTGTGCCGTCCGCATGCGACTCCGCCACACATGTCGGTACACCCCTTACATCCTTCTTGGCCCCAAGGGGAACTCCACCCAAGGCCCCACGCCTTGCCGCCCGCATGCGTCCCCGCCACTCATTTCGGCCCTCCCCTCACACGTTTCGTGGCCACACAAGGAGCTCCACCCAAAGCCCCACGTGTGCCGCCCGCATGCGTCCCTGCCACCCATGTCGGTATACCCCGCACACGTGTCGTGGTGCCGCCCGCATGCGTCCCCGCCACTCATTTCGGTACACCCTCACACGTTTCGTGGCGACACAGGGAGCTCCACCCAAGGCCCACATGATGCCGCCCGCACGCTCCGCCCCGCCAGCCCTGTCGGTACACCCTTCACACGTTTCGTGGCCCCATCGGGAATTCCACCCAGTGCGCCAATGGTGCCGCCTGCATGCGCCCCCGCCACCGATTTCGGGACACCCCTCACACGCTTCGTGGCCCCATCGGGAGCTCCACCCAAAGCCCATCTGTTCCCGCCCGCATGCGTCCCTTGCCACCCATGTCGGCACACCCCTCAGAGGCTTCATCGCCACATGGCGAGCCCCACCCAAGGCCCAAATGATGCCGCCCGCACGCGTCCCGGCCACTGGTTTCGGCACACCCCTCACACGCTTCATGGCCCCATAGGGAGCTCCACCCAAGGCCCCACGCGGTGCCGTCCGCATGCGCCCCCACCGCCCATGTCGGCACCCTCTCGCACGTTTCGTGGCCTTATATGGAGCTCCACCCCAGGCCTATATGGTGCCGCCCGCATGTTCCGTCCCGCCACCAATGTCGGCATACCCCTCACACGTGTCGTGGCCACAGAGGCAGCTCCACCCAAGGCCCACATGGTGCCGCCCGCATGCGTCCCCGCCACTCAGTTCGGCACACTCCTCACATGTTTCGCGGCCCAATAAGGAGCTTTACCCACAGCCAAAATGGTCTCGTCCGCATGCGTCCCGGCCACCCATTTCGGCACAGCCCTCAGAGGTGCTGGGACGATAAATATATCCCTCATGAATGGCATACACCAATCCTCGCACTTAAAAATAGCTAGCTTGCCAGAGAACTACAAGCCGATTTCTTCATTGACGATTGGGTATAAGCTCTTTGCTTGGATGCTGCAAAAACGTATTCAAAATGGAGGCGCCGAGAAAAGAACGCGATCCAGCCAATTCGGATCTCGTCCTGGCAGAGGCACGGCCCAGGCCATCAGCATCGCTCGGCGGATGCTCGAAGCAGCGCAAACAGCGCGGGCACCTGGTTTGATTGCATTGTTGGACTGGTCCAAGGCGTTTGACCGAATAAAACATGATGCACTTTTGGACGCTCTTCGTAAATGTTGCCTACCTCTGAACATGCTGGACATGGTGGCTCCGTTTTACACATGTAGACATTTCATGCTAACAGGCCCAGCTGGGAATTCAAGTCTGCGGAAACAAGCAGCAGGAATTGCCCAAGGCTGTCCTCTTTCGCCTTACCTGTTCATTATCGTGCAAAGCTTGATGTTTTTCGACATCGACAAGCGCGTGGACGGCCTCCACGTTGACATCCAGGAGCCAGAATACTTGGTATGCCATGACCTTCTTTACGCAGATGACACCACAGCGAATCCGGGAAATTACAAACGTTACTCGACATTGTAATCAACGAAGGCAAGAGGTACGGTCTGGAATTGAATTGTGGCAAGACTGTATGCATGAGCGTTCACAATGATGGCGTGATGTCTCCCCTAGGCCCTACTGGTGCCCCACTGACAGCGGTGGAGCAAACTATGTATCTTGGTGGCCTCTTGGACGTCAAATGCATAGCAAGGCCAGAAGTGAACATCAGCCGCGCCAGATAGATAGAGTTGTGCAAAGCGATCGTTTTGCCGAAACTGCTGTATAATTTGGAAACGCTTTGGCTGCTGCAGGTAGATAAAGACCGTTTAGACAGCTCTCACACGCAATGTTTAAGAAGTGTTCTAAGAATTCCAAGCGCATATGCTTCACCAGTGTCTAATAAAGTTTTGGAGCGAGCGGAGGAACACCCACTGAGCTCAACACTTCGCTGGCGCCAAGCGGCGCTGTACAAAAAATTGCAGCGTTGCCCGGAGACGAACCTTTCAGACTTTTAAGTTGCCAGCCTGGCACCGACCTGCCCAGAAGATGGGCGCACCGGCGACGCAGGGGAAGGCCTAAACAGCAGTGGCCCCCTTGCGTGTCTAGCCTTCTGCCTACACATTCGTTTTAAGTGCGGCGTTTCTGTTACCCCTCTCCTCTCCGCCGCTTTTCCCTCCTCCTCGCCCCCTCCCCTCCTCCCACTCCCCACACGTGTCGCCGATACGTTTGCAGGTGAATTCGTATCGCTCTCACTGCCCGCATTTCTCTGCCCGGTCCGAGCACGGGGCTATTGCTGGTGTTTCTGGTCACACGCATAACTTTTTATTTTGCCAATGCGCCATCTGTGCGCCAAGCTTGACTGACTCACACGTTTCGTGGCCGCAAAAGAAGCTCCATTCCAGGCCCAAATGGTGCCGCCCGCATGTTCGGCCTCGCCTCCACTGTCGGTACACCCCTCATACGGTTCGTGGCCCCATCGGGAATATTACCCACGGCGCCAATGATGCCGCCCGCTTGCGTCCCCGCCGCACATGTCGGCACACCCCTCACACACTGACGGCCCCACGGGGAGTTCCACAAGGCCCAAATGGTGCCGCCCGCATGCGTCCCCTGAGGGATGGCAGAGGCCCTGTAAACCTGCGCCCGAGATAATACACCCTGCAGGGGCATACAGTAGGAGCTCGAACACAAGCAACCTTCAACATGAACCCCCACCTGGAGACCCCGGGATGTCCATGGGCTTCTGGCGTGGGATCGTCGCGCTCTCCAGCGCACAGCCACCGAAGCCCAAGAAGCCCCGGGCACCCTGGAAGCAAGCAGGGTGTTTCTTGGCATGGGTCCCCACTGAACGCAGACTCTGGGAGGTCCTCGAGGCGTGTTTGGAGCTGCGAGGAGGGGGAGGGGGAGGGGGAGGGGGAGGAGGAGGAGGAGGAGGAGGAGGAGGAGGAGGAGGAGGAGGAGGAGGAGGAGGAGGAGGAGGAGGACCTCCCTCGCTGGCGCGCCGAGCGCCGCCAGGGGCGTCCAGCTGAGCGGCAACGATAGGGGAGGACTGGCTCGGGAGGGGGGGATCGAGTTGCGATCGGCGATATATCGCCGATGGTCCCACGGCCCATAAAAGGGCCCCGAGACGGTTCCAAAGCACAGCACTGCCCCACAACGCCCAAGACAGTCCCAAAGCGGTCAAGGCAGGTCTCAGGAGAACCCTTCAGGAATACAGACAAGATGTGTCCCACCTGCAGCCTCGTACAGAGTGTTGCGCTGGCGCGGTTGCGGAACTTGCTGCAGGCAGCTGGATATATGATGCAATCTCAATTCGGTGCACTCAATGTGGCACCTAAGCACGTGGCGAACATGTTGGATGCGCACTATACTGTGTGGTGCAAGCTAGGTGCTGCGAGCCGTGTAGTACAATCTACACGGTGCATTACATGTGGTGCAACCTATACGGGGCATTTTCATTCGACCGCATTCACGCGTGACCACCCTCAATGCTCCCACGAACATCCCGACCACCCGCCCGCAACGTGCTAGCAAAACTCAACTGGGCGGCGACACCCACAATGATGACAACGACGATGGGGTTCACGACGACGGTGGGGACGATGTCGACGACGACGGTGGTGATGAAGCTGATGGTGATGATAACGGCAGTGGCAACGACAACGCTGGCAATGGTGATGACGATGGTGCTGGTGAGGATGATGAGGAAGTGCGCGCGCGCTCAACTTTGGCAATGAGGATGACGATGGTGTCGTCTTCACCGTACTCGTGTTCGTCCTCTTCCTCCCTGTTCCTGAACCCCCTCCCTCGTCGTCGTCGTCGTCCTCCTCCTCCGCCTCCTCGTCCCCTTCCCTCCAGAGCCCCCTCCCTCCTGGGATGGCGAGGAGACAACTGCTGACGACGACATCAGCGACCGACGACGACGACGAACGACGACGACGACGACGACCGGCGACGACGACGGCGACCTCGATGAGTGCGCTCGGAGCCTCCTCCCTCACGTCCTCGAGCTGGGACTCCAGCTGGGCCAACTCCTGGGCTCGGACGGTAACGACGGCGAGGATGGAGGAGGAACGCGAGCAGGAACAGCGGACTCGTGGTTACCGCTGCCCTGCTGCAACATTGCCTTGCCAGCGGGTGACGACACGCTCACGAGAATGACCACCCAGAGCATACCTGTGATCTCGCGATTCTCTGCCGCGCTTGTGAACCACGAGTGGCATCAGGAGGGCAAGAACATACAAACACAAACACTCGTCGATTCCCTGGAAAAGATGGGAAAATCCGGGATGTGAGGGGGGGGGAGACGAACATCCCGAAAATATGGGAAAATAGGGGGATCCTGGGATTTGCGTGTGTGTATATATATATATATATTTATTTGCGTCCCTGGGCCCCTCGAGAGCAATTTCGCCGCCGCGTTGACTTCTTTCGCGTCTGCGCCCAGCAGGGCGGTGACGAGGCGGCGCGTCCTCCGCCGTGGCTCGCCGTCTGCCGCGCGCGGTGCTGCCAGGCCGAGCGCCGTGGCGAGCAGCAGGGACGGGAGGGGCGCAGGAGGAGCCACGATGAGGGAGGAACGCGGGAGGGGGAGCAAGTCGGGCGTTGGCAGAACCGTGTTTAGTGGGACCTGGTTTAGTGATGTGTACCGGGGGGCGCCCCCCCCGCCCCATTCCACTAACCGGAGCTGCCGTCACCCGAAAAAAATCAGCTATGGCAAACCTGGTTTAGTGGTTCTGGACAATTCAGGGGCTCCAAGGCCCTACCACTAACCATGTCCCCTTACCTGGGGTCCTGGCCATACCCGAGCCATGATGAGGGAGGAACGCGGGAGGGGGAGCATGGGCGAGAGGGGGTGACGCCGAATCGAGAATCGAGCTCTGGGAGGCAGTGAAACCAGATTGTCCTCGCGAGGAGCCCGGAATGCTCCTGTCGGGGTCCACCAAAGGTGGGCGGGGGACCCTGAGGGGGGGTGAGTTCGATCCGCTGGTGCCTCGAACTTCCGAAAAACGCTGCCCCCCGCGCGCCCCGATTGTCGACGCCTCTCGGGTTCCGGCGGCGGCTGGAGACCTCGTTTTGCATCGTGTTTCGGCGGTTTGATGCGCCAACGGACCGAACTCGCCCCGCCCCCTGTGGCCCCCCCCCCTTTGCGAGGTCCCGATCCTAACATTAGGTCGGGCCTGTCCCCCTACAGGGGGATTTTGGAGGACAAATAAAAAATACTCAGACAATGATCAGAAAGATGCCTAACAATATTCAAAAAAACAATCACCAGACTATGTTATGACTACTTTTTTCCCTACCTAGGCTCTGCCTAGAAGGGTTCTTACTCTCTTAGCTTAAAGGGGCCGGGCAATGCAAAGCGCCCCGGGCGGTTCCCCCAGTCCCCTGGGAGCGGTTCCCCCCAGTCCCCCGGGAGCTTTAGCTTTAGCTTTAGCTTTAGCTTAGCTTTAGCTTAGCGGTAGCTTAGCTTTAGCTTAGCGTTTCGCTTAGCTTTTCGCTTAGCGTTTAGCTTAGCGTTAGCTTAGCTGTAGCTTAGCTGTAGCTTAGCTTTAGCTTAGCTTTAGCTTAGCTGTAGCTTAGCTGTAGCCTAGCTTTAGCTCAGCTTTAGCTTAGCTTTAGCTTAGCTTTAGCTTAACTTTAGCTTAGCTTTAGCTTAGCTTTAGCTTAGCTGTGGCTTAGCTTTAGCTTAGCTTCAGCTTAGCTTTAGCTTAGCTTCAGCTTAGCGTTACTGTTACTACTAATGCTGCTTTCCTAGGGGTTCCAACTCCTAGGTAGGGTCGCACTGGGATAATGACTATCCCCCCTGCAGAGGGACAGGCCCGACCCCCTTTGCGAGGTCCCGATCCTAACATTAGGTCGGGCCTGTCCCCCTACAGGGGGATTTTGGAGGACAAATGAAAAATACTCAGACAATGATCAGAAAGATGCCTAACAATATTCAAAAAAACAGTCCCCAGACTATGTTCTGACTACTTTTTTCCCTACCTAGGCTCTGCCTAGAAGGGTTCTTACTCTCTTAGCTTAAAGGGGCCGGGCAATGCAAAGCGCCCCGGGCGGTTCCCCGAGTCCCCTGGGAGCGGTTCCCCCCAGTCCCCTGGGAGCTTTAGCTTTAGCTTTAGCTTTAGCTTAGCTGTAGCTTAGCTGTAGCTTAGCTTTAGCTTAGCGCTTCGCTTAGCGTTTCGCTTAGCGTTTAGCTTAGCTTTAGCTTAGCTTTAGCTTAGCTGTAGCTTAGCTGTAGCTCAGCTTTAGTTTAGCTTTAGCTTAGCTGTAGCTTAGCTGTAGCTTAGCTTTAGCTTAGCTTTAGCTCTTTAGCTTTAGCTCAGCTTTAGCTTAGCTTTAGCTTAACTTTAGCTTAGCTTTAGCTTAGCTTTAGCTTAGCTGTGGCTTAGCTTTAGCTTAGCTTCTTAGCTTTAGCTTAGCTAGCTTAGCTTTAGCTTAGCGTTACTGTTACTACTAATGCTGCTTTCCTAGGGGTTCCAACTCCTAGATAGGGTCGCACTGGGATAATGACTATTCCCCCTGCAAAGGGACAGGCCCGACCCCCTTTGCGAGGTTCCGATCCTAACATTAGGTCGGACCTGTCCCCCTACAGGGGGATTTTGGAGGACAAATGAAAAATACTCAGACAATGATCAGAAAGATGCCTAACACTATTCAAAAAAACAGTCCCCAGACTATGTTCTGACTACTTTTTTCCCTACCTAGGCTCTGCCTAGAAGGGTTCTTACTCTCTTAGCTTAAAGGGGCCGGGCAATGCAAAGCGCCCCGGGCGGTTCCCCCAGTCCCCTGGGAGCGGTTCCCCCCAGTCCCCTGGGAGCTTTAGCTTTAGCTTAGCTGTAGCTTAGCTGAAGCTTAGCTGTAGCTTAGCTTTAGCTTAGCGTTTCGCTTAGCGTTTAGCTTAGCTTTTCGCTTAGCGTTTAGCTTAGCTTTAGCTTAGCTGTAGCTTAGATTTAGCTTAGCTTTAGCTTAGCTGTAGCTTAGCTGTAGCTTAGCTCTAGCTCAGCTTTAGCTTAGCTTTAGCTCAGCTTTAGCTTAACTTTAGCTTAGCTTTAGCTTAGCTTTAGCTTAGCTGTGGCTTAGCTTTAGCTTAGCTTCAGCTTAGCTTTAGCTTAGCGTTACTGTTACTACTAATGCTGCTTTCCTAGGGGTTCCAACTCCTAGGTAGGGTCGCACTGGGATAATGACTATTCCCCCTGCAGAGGGACAGGCCCGACCCCCTTTGCGAGGTCCCGATCCTAACATTAGGTCGGGCCTGTCCCCCTACAGGGGGATTTTGGAGGAAAAATGAAAAATACTCAGACAATGATCAGAAAGATGCCTAACAATATTCAAGAAACAGTCCCCAGACTATGTTCTGACTACTTTTTTCCCTACCTAGGCTCTGCCTAGAAGGGTTCTTACTCTCTTAGCTTAAAGGGGCCAGGCAATGCAAAGCGCCCCGGGCGGTTCCCCCAGTCCCCTGGGAGCGGTTCCCCCCAGTCCCCTGGGAGCTTTAGCTTTAGCTTTAGCTTTAGCTTAGCTTTAGCTTAGCTTTAGCTTAGCTGTAGCTTAGCTTTAGCTTAGCGTTTCGCTTAGCTGTTCGCTTAGCGTTTAGCTTAGCGTTTAGCTTAGCTGTAGCTTAGCTGTAGCTTAGCTTTAGCTTAGCTGTAGCCTAGCTGTAGCTTAGCTTAAGCTTAGCTCTAGCTCAGCTTTAGCTTTAGCTTTAGCTCAGCTTTAGCTTAGCTTTAGCTTAACTTTAGCTTAGCTTTAGCTTAGCTTTAGCTTAGCTGTGGCTTAGCTTTAGCTTAGCTTCAGCTTAGCTTTAGCTTAGCGTTACTGTTACTACTAATGCTGCTTTCCTAGGGGTTCCAACTCCTAGATAGGGTCGCACTGGGATAATGACTATTCCCCCTGCAAAGGGACAGGCCCGACCCCCTTTGCGAGGTTCCGATCCTAACATTAGGTCGGACCTGTCCCCCTACAGGGGGATTTTGGAGGAAAAATGAAAAATACTCAGATAATGATCAGAAAGATGCCTAACAATATTCAAAAAAACAGTCCCCAGACTATGTTCTGACTACTTTTTTTCCCTACCTAGGCTCTGCCTAGAAGGGTTCTTACTCTCTTAGCTTAAAGGGGCCGGGCAATGCAAAGCGCCCCGGGCGGTTCCCCCAGTCCCCTGGGAGCGGTTCCCCCCAGTCCCCTGGGAGCTTTAGCTTTAGCTTTAGCTTAGCTTAGCTAGCTTAGCTTAGCTAGCTTAGCTTAGCTTAGCTTAGCTTAGCGTTTCGCTTAGCGTTTAGCTAAGCTTTAGCTTAGCTTAGCTCAGCTTTAGCTCAGCTTTAGCTGTAGCTTAGCTGTAGCTTAGCTTTAGCTTAGCTGTAGCCTAGCTTTAGCTCAGCTTTAGCTTAGCTTTAGCTCAGCTTTAGCTTAGCTTTAGCTTAACTTTAGCTTAGCTTTAGCTTAGCTTTAGCTTAGCTGTGGCTTAGCTTTAGCTTAGCTTCAGCTTAGCTTTAGCTTAGCGTTACTGTTACTACTAATGCTGCTTTCCTAGGGGTTCCAACTCCTAGATAGGGTCGCACTGGGATAATGACTATTCCCCCTGCAGAGGGACAGGCCCGACCCCCTTTGCGAGGTCCCGATCCTAACATTAGGTCGGGCCTGTCCCCCTACAGGGGGATTTTGGAGGACAAATGAAACATACTCAGACAATGATCAGAAAGATGCCTAACAAAAAAAACAGTCCCCAGACTATGTTCTGACTACTTTTTGACTATCCCCCCCGCAGAGGGACAGGCCCGACCTACTTCTGACACAGACAGGCCTGCCTGCCTCGACGCCCGGAGCACCCACCGAAGCACCCCCTCCGCCGATCTGCCGCGCCGGCGGGGGAGCGGACCCTGCGGCAGCCGCCCCTCCGACGGAGCCGAGGGGGGGGGGCCACGCGCGGGCCCGCAGGACGCCGCACCTCTTTGGACACCCGAAATGGGTACCGAAAGAATGGGCAGCATGCCCAACAACAAATGTTGTCCCGAAGCAACAGCGGCCGCTGTTGGGCGGGCGACCTCCTGTCTCGAATGGACACAGGCCGCGGCGGCGTGGACAGCGAGTCCTGTTCAAAATGAACAAGATCCGCTGTTGGGCATAGTACCCATTCTTTCAGTACCCATTTCGGGCCCGCTGGTGCACGCCGCTGCCCGCTGCCCGGCTGCGGGTTTGATCCCCCGCGACGCTCCGCCTCCCACCGTGGGCTTCTCAACGAGCGTGGGGGGTACTACACCCCCCGGACGGGGGTCCACCTCGCCTCGCCGTCGCTCTGCGACGGGGGTCGGAGCGCCTTCGGCGCGCGGTGGCTGCCCGCGACCGGGGTCGATGTGGGGCTGTCGGCGGGGGTGACGCCCCCCCTCCCCAACGCTTATTAAGAAACTCGGAGTAACCATCCCTGGTGCCTTCCTGGCCTTCGAGCACGCGCGGCACACCGCCGACCTGCCCTGACGAACGTAATTATGACACTCTCGGGAAATTCGTGGGATGGTCTGCGGCAGCGAACGTCGGAGCTGTTGAGTCCCAACTCGCAAGACACGTTACGCACACCAACATCTTCGGCGGCCCTGACGTGTGGATTCTCTTCGCACGCTCCGCGCACCCCTGGAGTTCCTCTTCCGCTGTACACTTGTCTTGGCGTCCGTGAAGTGTCAGATGATCTGCTGTCAGATGACCTGCGTGCGTGAGTTGTGGCGCTGACCCATACAGTCGGACCTAGGCCAGAAGAACATCCCTCAAGAACATGAGACCTTCCGCCGGCCAAAACACATAGAACACCCTTAGGTGCGCGAGAATATCCAACAAACCCGAAGAACATTAGGGTACCCTCCATGAACCGACCGCGATCTTACACCTCGGTCCGACTGTACTCACCCGTCCCTCCTCGTTCAAGTCCAGGTAGCTGTCAGCTTCTTGCCTCGCGGCTGGAAGGGGGCATGAAGACGAGTGCGGGGTGCACAGGGGGGAAACTGGGGGACGGGGAATGCGAGCGAGGTCGAAAACGGAGAAGGCGTCGTTCTGCATAAAACTCGGCAACGGTGGACCTCGTCAGGCGCGCCAACTTGAATCGCCAGTACAGCGTCACGTTTGACATCGATGCATGTCGCCCAAGCGCACATCAAGCGCAGACATATGGTTGAAAACACGCCCGCGCTTTGCGCGCGCGTGGACCTAGCCTAGCGCATTCGCAACGGACGATCCCGGCAGAAACAATAATCAATAACCAATGCTATACAGGCCCGCACTATACAATGACATAGCCAATCACGTCGACTGTTCCGAAACTGTTCCCAACGAGCGTAGCGGGGCGTTCGAAAACCACTTCACAAATAACCCGCTATCTTGGTCTGTTTGGCCCGATTTGAAGGTCTACTGGCGCATCGTCAGGTCGTCCTGGGAACTTGGGGCTCCTGAGGGTTCTCCAGGGGTCTCCTTGGGACCGTCTTGGGTGCCTCTGAGGTTGTCTTAGGTAGGGCCTCCTGGGGCAACGGTGTGCACGGCAACGGTCCTTCGAAGCCTAACCCCACGACGACTCCATCGTGAGATCCTCACTGGGCCTGAAAAGAATGAACAATCCAAAGGGCTGGCCCCTGCGGCTATCTTGTAACGCGAGGGGTACCCTCATAGCGTATATGGAATCGTCGAGAACTCTTCGGGTTGTCTCGGGCCCCTCTTGGCGCCTCTTGGGCCGTCTTGCAGGGAATGTGAGAATCCAGGGCGAATGCGGAGAGGCTTGAGAGGGGCGTGAGATACCACGGAGGGTGGCTACCCCGAACGGGTCTCAACTTTTCACCCTCGATGTCTGTCCTTCGGTAGATCTGGAAGACATCAACAATAGCTTGACAAGCGATCCAACCCCTAGCAGCGTCTCGCAACGTTGGTGATGGACCCCTTTCCGTGGTGAACCTCTGCGTCGGATTGGGTGAGGAAGCGCATGCATGGCGGAGCGGGCGGGGCCAGGGGCGGCTGGCCTGATCTTCTCGCCGTAGGAGGCCTCGAGCCTCAGGCCGACCGCGGGGGGCCCCCTCCGGGGCCCTGTGGGGGGGGCGCCGGGCACTCTGCTGCTGGCCGCCTCCCCGGGCAAGGGGGAGAGGCGAAGGGGCGAGGAAGAAGAGGGAGAGGGGAGGAGGAACGGGGGAGGAAGACGGCGAGGGGAGGAAACCAGGAGGAGAAATCCATCGTCCATCGTTGGTCGTCGCCTTCCTCCTCCTCCGTCCTCCTCCCTTCTTGTTCCTCTCCGTACCTCTTCTCCTCCTCCTCCTCCTCCTCCTCATTTTCCCTCATATTCTCCTTCTCCTCTTCGTCCATGTCCTCCTCATTCTCTTCGTCCCCTTTCATCCTTTGGCACAGCCTAGAACGCCTCTTGCGCTGGCAAATGATCACGCAAACATCACGATCACCGTCAGACTCGAGTACCCGTCGCATCGCCACTAGACTGAAATTCGCCCTCATCGCGATCGCCCTCCGAATGGACAGGAATCAACAATAAAAACGGCAGAACGGAGGAATGCAACACAAAGGATGATAACATGAGGAGCGCGATGATGAGGAGAACCAGCATCAACATGTGGAATCTACAGAACAACAATATCAGGAGCACGGGTACAACTGAAAGAAAACGTTATCCAATAACTAGTCGAAAAGAAGCTACATTCCCGCAGTCTGAAGTACGAGAGAAAGCTACAGGCCACCTGTACACACCATACAAAAGAGTGGTGTGCACAAACACGTTGCTCATGCCAGCGGCCGTGAAGAAACTGGTGGATGAGGGGACACGCAACTAGTGGCCCCACAAACATATTTCGGCCATGCCTCTGTGTGGGATGCCAGATCCCTGTGGGGACTGGGGATCAACCGCCCCAGCAAGGATCGAGCGATCTTCGGGGGTTGCTAAAGATGCCCTTGGCCCAAGGTGCCCTCAGTTTTTTACTCCATTCTAAAGCCCCTGGGTCCCTCTAGGCCTCGTGAGGGGCTCTCGGGGGCCGTGGGGGCCTCCCTGGAACTCCTGAGGGCACCCTGGGCCAGGGGCACTTCTGGCTTCGAGCAACACCCGAAGCAAGGACCGAGCGATCTGTCGGGGTCGGCCAAAAGAGGGGTGTCCAAGAGGGTGGGGCGCAAATCATGGCCGGCGGCACGTGCGCGGCCCAGGGGGGGGGGTCAGGGACGTGATGAAGTAAGAAGAGGTGCCATGTAATCTGAGGAAATATGATCGCCCACGCCATGATACCACCCTCCGTAGACACCACCCCCCTCTTGGCCGCCGCCGAATCTCCACTGTCGAGCGCTCTTTGGCCGGTCCGGTCCAAACCGGAAAGGGCTGCGAGGGGCATCGTCGCGGCACGCCTGAGGTCGTGCATGTCCCCCTACAGGCGGTTGTGGAACGACAAATAGCAAATGCCACACAACTGCGCCCAAATAGCCCCAACAGAATCGAAACATCGTCCCCAGACTATGTTTTGACGATTTGGGAATATTCCCCCTGTCATGGGTTTTGCCCAATTTAAGGCATGCCCTCTGTCCCCCTACAGGCGGATGTTGAACGAAAAAACAAATACCCCACAAAGGCACCAAAATAGCCCAAACATAATCGAAACATCGTCCCCAGACTATGTTGTGACTACCTGGGAATATTCCCCCTGTAGAGGGACATGCCTGAGGTCGGGCATGTCCCCCCACAGGCGGATGTTGAACGAAGAGAACAAATGCCCCACAACTGCGCAAAATAGCCCGAAGAGAACCGAAGCATCGTCCCCAGACTCCTCCTCCTCCTCCTCCTCCTCCTCCTCCTCCTCCTCCTCCATGTTTTGACTATTTGGGCATATTCTCCCTGTTGAGGGACCTGCCCAACATAGGGCATGCCCCCTGTTCCGTCGGGGCCGGCAGGCGCGCGCCGCGACCCCGCACAGGAGGAAAACAAGAAAAGAAAAAATACACTTCGAGCAGGGGGGGGGAGGGGGAGGAGGAGGAGGAGGAGGAGGAGAAGGAGGAGGAGGAGGGTGGAGGAAGAGGTGGGAGGAAGAGGTGGGGGGAGGAGGGGGGGAGGAATAGGTGGGAGGAGGAGGAGGAGGAGGAGAGGAGGAGGAGGAGGGAGGAGGAGGAGGGGAGGAGGAGGAGGAGGAGGAGGAGCAGAGGACGAGGAGGAGGGAGGAGGGAGGAGGAGGAGGGAGAGGGGGAGGGACGTCTCTTGGGACGTCTTTTGAGGTGGGGGGGGCGCCCGTGGCGCCCCCCCACCTGAATCGGGCGCGTCCCGCGCCCGCGTGCGGCGAGCGGCGCGCGGCCGTCCCGCGCCCCCGCCCGCGTGCACTCAGCCGCCGGCGCTCAGCGCCCGCGGCGCGGCAGCCTGCGCCGCTCGGCGTGGCTCGCGAGCCGAGCTGGTGGCCCGCTCCTCCGCCTTGCCCCAGCGTGCTGAATGGGGCATGGCGCGCAGCCGTTCAGATCTGCGGCGCGCGCAGCTGGGCTGTCCACTAGCTCAGGAGGAGGCGGATGGAGGGCTGCGCGGAGGAGGAGGGGGAGGAGGGGCGACTACAGAATTGGTTTGCCCCAGCATTGATCAGTTCGTTGAATCTGCCAGAAACGCTGACAATCTTCGTAGACATATCGCAGTTCTGCACCTGTTTCACACATATTCGACGCATCACCAGTTTCTAAGTAAATCGATCGCGTAGTCGATCCCCTACTCGAAAATTACCTGGCTCGCCGAATGCTGACATCTTGGAATCCTATGTGTTTGGACGCCCGAAGGCGGTACGGAAAAAATCGGCAAGATTCCCGACAGCAGTGGTTGTTCAGGAACGGCAGCGGTCGCTGTTTGGGCAGACCTCTCGGACGGACAACGTCTGCGGCGACACCGACAGCGAGCCCTGTCGAAAATGAACAGGACGTGCGATCAGTCTTTCGGGGGGAACGAAAGGGGGGATAGCAGAGGGTAGGGTAGAGAATCAGCTCACGAAACTGATTTCCCCAGCGCCTCCCGGGCGCCGGGAGGTGCCCATGTATCGAGGAATGGGACCGGCGGCGGGGCGGAAACCAGCTGTATGCAGCAGATTTCGTAAGCCCCCCCTTTCCCTATCCCCCCTTTCGTTCGGCCCGAGTCTTTGCGCCCACTCAAGGCAAAGTCAAGACGAGGATCAAATCGCGTGAAGATAGATCGGGAATCTCTGAGATCCGGCCGTTCTGGAGGGCGTCTCGGGCGTCGCGGCTTTCTCAGAGCGTTCCTAAAACCGTGCGGTGACTCACCACACGCTGTGGTCACCACCCCGTTTGGGGACCCCAGGCCCTCCCTGGCGGCCCTGGCGCGCAGAGCGCGCCAGGGGCGGCGCCGGAGGCGCCGCCGGGGGGGCCTAGGCGCGGATCCAAGAACTCCGCGCGGAGCGCCAAAAGTTTGTGTTTCTGTGGTTTACCCTTCTTCGGATCACGGGGGACGGACCACGACAGCGAGGGCAGGCGGGACTCGGGCTTCCGTCGACCCGCATCATACAGGCCCGACTCGACCCCACGCCCGCCGCCGAAGTGTGGCGCAAGAGATTCAAGGGGCCCAAGGACACACAAATATCCTGGCGACGTACCCAACCCCTGCGCAAAAGCGGGGCGCAAATAGATTAGGATACTTTAGAAGGGGGCGATGACGGAGCGAGGGTCACATATGTCTGCAGACGGAATTCGGGAGACTCGCAGGACACTGGCTACAGGAAAAGGGCTTGATAAAGCTGATGAGTTACAATTCCTGAGCACTCCTAGCCACTTCGAAAACGGGGACCACAGCAGGCGTCGAAAATGGCGGCAGTTTCACAGATCGCAGCCCCCCAGGGATGGCGAGGTCCAAATTGAGTCCGCGCGTGGCATCACTGTGCTGGGCCCCCAGCAGGCCTCGAAAGTGGCGACAGTTTCACAGATCGCAGCCTCCAGGGGATGGCGAGGTCTCATTTGAATCTGCCCGTGGCGTCACTGCGCTGGGCCTCCCAGCAGGCCTCGAAAGTGGCGACAGTTTCACAGATCGCAGCCCCCAAGGGATGGCGAGGTCTCGGTTGAATATGCCCGTGGCGTAACTGTGCAGGGCCCCCCAGCAGGCCTCGAAAGTGGCGACAGTTTCACAGATCGCAGCCCCCCCAGAGATGGCGAGGTCTAATTTGAATCCGCGCGTGGCCCTCACTGTGCTGGGCCCCCCAGCAGGCCTCGAAAATGGCGACAGTTTCACAGATCGCAGCCCCCCAGGGATGGCGAGGTCTCAGTCTGCCCGTGGCCCTCACTGTGCTGGGCCCCCCAGCAGGCCTCGAAAATGGCGACAGTTTCACAGATCGCACCCCCCCAGGGATGGCGAGGTCTAATTTGAATCCGCGCGTGGCCCTCACTGTGCTGGCCCCCCAGCAGGCCTCGAAAATGGCGACAGTTTCACAGATCGCAGCCCCCCAGGGATGGCGAGGTCTAATTTGAATCCGCGCGTGGCCCTCACTGTGCTGGGCCCCCCAGCAGGCCTCGAAAATGGCGACAGTTTCACAGATCGCAGCCCCCCCAGGGATGGCGAGGTCTAATTTGAATCTGCCGTGGCCCTCACTGTGCTGGGCCCCCCAGCAGGCCTCGAAAATGGCGGCAGTTTCACAGATCGCAGCCCCCCAGGGATGGCGAGGTCTAATTTGAATCCGCGCGTCGCCCTCACTGTGCTGGGCCCCCCAGCAGGCCTCGAAAATGGCGACAGTTTCACAGATCGCAGCCCCCCAGGGATGGCGAGGTCTAATCTGAATCCGCGTCGCCCTCACTCCGCTGGGCCCCCCAGCAGGCCTCGAAAGTGGCGACAGTTTCACAGATCGCAGCCCCCCAGGGATGGCGAGGTATCATTTGCATCTGCCCGTGGACTCACCTGGCTGGGCCCCCCAGCGGCCTCGAAACCCCCCAGGGATGGCGAGGTCTAATTTGAATCTGCGCGTGGCCCTCACTGTGCTGGGCCCCCCAGCAGGCCTCGAAAATGGCGACAGTTTCGCAGATCGCAGCCCCCCAGGGATGGCGAGGTCTAATTTGGGTCCGCCCCTGGCCCTCACTGTGCTGGGCCCCCCAGCAGGCCTCGAAAATGGCGACAGTTTCGCAGATCGCAGCCCCCCAGGGATGGCGAGGTCTAATTTGAATCTGCGCGTGGCCCTCACTGGGCTGGGCCCCCCAGCAGGCCTCGAAAATGGCGACAGTTTCGCAGATCGCAGCCCCCCAGGGATGGCGAGGTCTAATTTGAATCCGCGCGTGGCCCTCACTGTGCTGGGCCCCCCAGCAGGCCTCGAAAACGGCGACAGTCTCGCAGATCGCAGCCCCCCGCAGGCAAGAAAGGAAGAGTGCAGGGAGGAGGGAGTCAGGGAAAAGCGAATGAGAAGAGAGGAGTAGGAGGAAAGGAAGAGGGAGGAGGCGAAAGGAGGAACCGAGGAGGAGAGTAGTAAGGAAGCGAGCGGAGGTCAGGCGAGAAAAGAAGGTCAAAAGGAAGGAAATGAAGGAGGGGGAGGGAGGAGGAGGAAGGAGTGGAGACCACACTGCCCTATTCAAAACGAATACGCAAAAACGAATACGCAACCAAGGAGGGTTGGGAATAAATGCACACAAATAACAGGATCCCCATACTTTCCCATATTTTCCGGGTTTTTGTCTTCCCCCCCACTTCCCCTATTTCCCCATATTTTTTTGTGAAAGCCGACGCCTAATTGTGTCTGCATGTTTTTTCCCCTCCTGAGAGATGTGGTGGAAGCAGCGAGGCAGCCCGGCCCAGCCCACGCACGAGACGCCCGCGAGGCGCCCGCGCGGCGCCCGCAGGCGCACCGGGCGACACCTCGACGCACCGGGCAGGTGCACGAAGACAGCAGGGGCCCGACCACAGGAAACCTTCCACAAGAACCTCCTCCTCCTCCTCCCTCCTCCTCCTCCTCCTCCTCCTCCTCCTCCTCCTCCAACCCCGAGACCCCAGGGCGTCCCTCGATTTGTGGTGTGGGAGCGTCACGCTTTCCATGGCAAGAGCATGGAGACCCAAGCATCCCGGGGCACCCTGGAGGCAAGCAGCAAGCAGGGTGTAAGGGTGCACGACTAGGATGCAAGGGCCTTGGCAGGCCGGTTCGAAGCTTCTCGAGCGGGGCGCGGCCAGGGACCGTGGTCAAGGATGGACCGAGGACGCAAGGATGCAAGGGCACCCTTGGGAAGGTTGCCCATCCTTACCATGCGGGTCGACTGTACACGCAAGAGTAGCAACCTTAGGCAAGAATGACCTTGAGTGCGCGGCCAAGGGGGGGGGGCCTACCACCAGGCCCGCAAGCCGCTGCTATTACGTCGCTTTCAGCGATCGGGGGGCCTTATTGGACCCGCACCAAAGGTCACTCCAGGGAAAGGTCAGACTCTCGCGTGTCGCCGAAGGAAGCTGAGGGCCAACGATAGGGGGGAGCCGGCAACAGGGGGGGAAAGATCGACCTGGGATAGCGAGTCCGCACGGCCCTGCGGGGTGAGCTGGGCGAGCTCTCGGGCCCCTGTGTGTCGGCGGTGCATGGGGGGTGACTGGGGATCGATGCCCGGCCCCTCCTTGAACCCGTCCCCCCTCCCGCTGCCCCTGAGGACGACAGGGAGGAGGAGCTGTGCGAGAGCCGAGGAGCTGGGGCAGGCGGAGCGGCAGCGGCGCGCTCTCAGGGGGCCCTGGGACACACAAATGCATGGGCACGGATCCCAGGATCTCCCACAGTTTCCCGCGTTTTCGGGGCTTTCGTCCTCCCTCCCCCCCCACTTCTTATATATATATATATATATATATATATATTCCCCCACACTTTCCTCGGGGTCGACGATCCACTGCGCCTGTGTGAGTGCTCTCCCCGATCCCGACGCTCGAGCAGCAGCGGGGGTCGAGAAGGCGCGAGGGGCCGGGCGCCGACCCCTGGCAGCGACCGCACCCGAGCTCCGGCGGGCCGCCCCCCCTCGGGCGAGGAGAACTGGCCAGGCCGATCCTTGACCCAGGATCGGTGCATACGCCTTCCTGGCCAAGGTAGGAGGGCGTATGCACCGATCCTGGGCTCAGGATGGGCCTGGCCAGAATCGGTGCATGTGCATAGTTCTTTTTCCTCTACCCCCCCCCTGGGCCCCGGGCGCGTCCGCCCTGGCCACGTGCGCCCCCTCCGCCGCCCGCATCTGCCGCATCGCCTCGCGCTCCTGCGACGTGGCCGCCTCTCGGCGGGCGCCAGGCCCAGAGGAGCTCGGAGAGGCCTCCCGACTGGGCGACGAAAAGAGACGGGACCGACGCGAGGTCGCGTAGCGACCTTACGCCGCGCCTTACGCGGGATGGCGAGCGAGAAGCACTAGATTGGGAACGAGGGCGGTCACGTGCGACCTTACGCGGGCAGTTTACGCGCCAATGTCGGCACACACGACCCCGTTTTTCTGCGTCGCTCAGATGGGGCCAGAAGAGATGGGGTCGGAGGATCGCGCCGAATCGTCGATGCACCACCGATGAGGTCGGCGAGGGGGACGGTGACAAAGATAGTGTGTTAGCCGCCTCCTCCTCCTCCTCCTCCTCCTCCTCCTCCTTCTCCTGCTCCAACTCCTGCTCCTCCTTCTGCTCCTGCTCCTCCTCAACCTCCTCTTCCTCCTTCTGCTCCTGCTCCTGCTCCTGTTTCTGCTCCTTTTGCTGCTCCTGCTCCTGCTCCTGCTCCTGCTCCTGCTCCTGCTCTTCCTCCTCCTTCTCCTGCTGCTCCTCCTCCTCCTCCTCCTCCTCCTCCTCTCCTCCTGCTCCTTCTCCTGCTCCTCCTCCTCCTCCTCCTCCTCCTCCTCCTCCTCCTCTTCCTCCTGCTCCTGGTCCTGGTCCTGCTCCTGCTCCTCCTCCTCCTCTTCCTCCTTTTCTCCTCCTGTTCTTGCTCGTGTTCCTGCTCCTTGTCCTGATCCTGCTCCTGCTCCTGCTCCTGCTCCATCTCCTCCGTCCTCCGTCCTCCGTCCTCCTCCTCCTCCTTCTGCTGTTGCCTCCTCCTCCTATCCTCCTCCTCCTCCTCCTCCTCCTCCTCCTCCTCCTCCCCTCCTCCTCCTCCCGCTCCATCCTTTTTCATTGTGAATAACTCCTCCCTGTCGCACCCCCTGACGTGATGGTCGGGCGGGCCGGGCGTTTCGCCTGAGGCTTTCTCACCACTGCTGGTCTTGAAGCTTGAAATTTGCAGCAATTTCATAGACGGAGGGCGGGAGGTTTTGAAAATGCGGCTCTCGCCTTAGCGCCGCGCACATTCGTTAAAACAATGTGCAGCAACTTCAAGGACGAGGGCGGGACGTTTTTCAAAATGTGGCTCTCGCCTTCAAGCCGCGCACAATCGCTTCAAACTTATAAAGCAAATTCACCGATATATCGTCGATGGTTTTCAAGACGTGGTTCTCACTACAATATCTTCCAACAGGGGCGTTACCCGTAATGCAAAAAAACATTGAAGGGCCATGTGAAAGAAAAACTCGGAGGGACAGCTTATTGCAACACCGTTGATGAGAACCGGGTTGACCCTGGTTCTCCCCCTCCTTCTCCTCCTCCTCCTCCTCCTCCTCCTCCTCCTCCTCCTCCTCCTCCCCAGCCCCCTCCCCGTCCTCCTCCTCCTCCTCCTCCTCTTCTCCTCCTCCTCCTCCCTCCTCCTCCTCCTCCTCACCTCCTCCTCCCCTCCTCTTCCCCCGCCCCCTCCCCCTCCTTCTTACCCCCCTCCTCCTCCTCCTCCTCCTCCTCTTCCTCCTGCTTTTTCTCCTCCTCCTCCTACTCCTCCTCTTCCTCCACCTCCTCCTCCTCCTCACTCTACTACCTCCGCGACAGCGGGCCAGAGGCACCGGCTTTTTGCTCCAGACGCCCGCGCGGCCTTCGAATGGCCGGTGTTGATAGACCTCCTTCACCACGACGACCCAAGATCGAATCAGAATGTCGAATCTGCGCTTAAGTCAGGCGTGTCCCCCTACAGGCGGATTTTAGACGAAAAAAGAAAAATAGTTAAGAAATGCTAGAACAATGCTTAAAAATAGTCAAAACATAGTCCCCAGACTATGTTTTGTCTATTTTGGAATCTTCCTCCTGTGGAGGGACACGCCCGACTTAAATCTGCGCTCGAATTGCGCCGAAACGGCAGACATCAGCAAGCAGATCGGACGGCATCGAGATCGGCGCCCGGCGCCAGAGCCGAGGCCTGCGAGAAGAGACCTAGACCGAAGTCGGAATTGTGCGTCGAATCTAATCGGGATCTCGAATCGAAATCTGAACTCTCGCAATCGAGGTCGACTCGAGTCGACAACTTCGAAGCGACTCCTGCTCATCGGGCGCGCGACGTGGGCCACGGGCGGCACGGAAGGCACCCTTCTCGAGGGAACGGAAGGGGGCGAAGGTGGGCTGCCCGCAGGTCTCCAACAAGACATCCGATCCGCGGGGTCGGCCTTCCGAGGTCCGGGGGGACGCATCGTGCCCCAGACGAGTGCATCAGCATGGCGCTCGGATGTCAGACCAAAACCCAGCAAACATCCAGGATCCAAAATGGCAGGTCAAAGGTCCATCGGATCGGGATATCTTGTCGGGGCACGCGCTCGAGCCTGCTGCAAGGACTCGTAGCGCAGCTTCAGGTCCTGTATTGTGGCCTGGTCCTGCTGCCTCGCCAGGGCCACCCACTCCTGCGCAGGTGGGGGCTGCCCTCCTCCTCCTCAGCGTTTCTGTGGCAACTCTGCCTCCCGTGTCATCCTCCAAGTTTTTACAAGCCGACGCTGATCGGCGCACCCGTCCAATCGATTACCTCGCATTGTCCATTTGCGCGGACGATATATGGACGCTACAGAACGCTATATCGCATTCAAAAACCGAAATTCACAAGACACGCGAGGCTCCTATGATTTGCCCGGGAGTCCACGAGGTTCCTCCTCAAGACCATCCAGCTTCGCGCAGCGCGCGCCCCGTCACGCGTGGCGCGCGGCAGTATTCGCGACCTCGCGCCCTCGCGAAGCCCCCCCTGGAAGACAGCAGCCGCTCTGGCCCAGACCGCGACGAGCGGATGACCTAGGTCCTCCTCCTTCCTCCTGCTCTCTCTCTCTCTCTCTCTCTCGCTCTCTTTCTCTCGCAACGATGTCGGGCGATTCCAAAACCGTCCGCGCGGGAACCCGCCTTTTCCAGGGGTGGGCGGGGAGGGAACGAGGCCACTGCATCCCTGATCTCCTCAACCGAAAGAGGGGAGGAAGAGGTAGGAGAACGGCCGCGTCACTGAATAGATCAAACGTGAGGTACCGGGGACGGCACACCTTGCGCGTAGCGTAGTATACGGCGCATCTTGTGCGTAGCACTGACCGCGTCGTACGCTCCTCCAGTTGCCGGTAGCCTGTATCCGTTTCGAATACCTGTTGGTCGAAGTTGTCTGCTGTAGTGATCGTCGTCGCCGGGCTCTCTGCGCTCACGCTTATGATGTCCGCCGTGGATATGTCGCGTGCGCTTGCAGTTGTTCCCAGACCCAGAAGGCAAGCCGTGGTTGTTCGCGTAGTTTTGCGTGACTGGGTTGCCTTGCAGGTCCAGCGCGTCCGCGTAGCACTTACTGCCACCTGTGATCGTGGGCTGGTGGTGGAAATTCGTGCTGCCGTCCAAAACCGTACCGTGGAAGTTGTAACTCATGTACAAGATCCCCACGTGCTGGTTACACGTCGAACCGTTGCCCGTATAATTTGGCAACGGGTACGTTCTTGAGATGCCCACTTGTAAGGGTACTCCTGTCGACCTCGAAGCTGGCGTAGTCGTCCTTGTCGGGCATCCAAAGCAGGCAGTAGCCGAGCCTCGCCGCGGAATCGCACGGCTTGCTTTCAGCCAGGACCATATGTCTGGTAGAAGGCCAGCTTTCATCTCAGAGCAGTGCAAGTGGTTATTGTCCGTAGCGCGCTCCATAATTTCGTGCGTCAATGGTAACTCCACATGGGTACTCGGGGCGTCTGGCCGTTCAGATGCGGTTCAGTTTGCTGTGTAATGGCGCAGGGCCGCCTCGACGCCGGACCACCGAATATTGTATCTGATTTGCTGCAATTGGCCGTTGCCACAACTTGTATCCACTGGCTGAGGCGCTGGATTTCTGGGGGCCATATGCCTGCCTCCGAAAGTAGGTACTCTCATGGCGCATCATCTATGCGTCTGCTGTTCGCGCAGTCCACGGAGCGCGCAGCATGTGCGAAGCAGCTTTGAGCCGAATCCACTGTAGGAGACTGCAACCGTATAAGTGGGGCAGCGCGCAGGAGGGCGGCTGGCTGAGCGCGCCTCTGCGGCAGGCAGAACGTCAGGTAGGTTCAGCTGTGCTCGAGGGCGTTAGCGTGCAAACGCTGTCCCGCGGTATGCGTGCACGTATAGGTAGCGGGCGTGCTACTACGCGACGTTCGGGGATGTAAGACGCGCAGCGAGGGCCGATCAACAGGAAACCCACCGCGAGAAGTCCGACCCTGAAGTCCGCCAAGTTTTCTCGGTCCAGGGTTGAAGTTCTTGCACTTCGGCTTCAAACCAAGAGGCCCGGGGCGCTCTGGGCAGAGTGGTTTCTTGACCGCTGACGTCGGGCAATTTGGCGTCAAGAAACGCAGGCAGCGAGCGTCGGGCCTCGCGCGAACGGGAAGGCGGCGACTTCTCCTCTGGGGGGCAACGCTTTGCGCCTAGTCGACTCAGGCCGGGGGGGCGACGAAACCCATTGCACCCGCAATGCAGCGAACTTTCTCAGCACATCGGGCAGGAGCCCCGAGCGCGCCAGCGACCGAATCGGACCGACGAGCCTCCGCAAGTGGATGCGCGGCGCACTGGGGACAACCAGAGTGGCGGGCGAAGAAACCCAAAGCACCCCAGATGCCTGGCATTCTCTTGGGCGTTCGGGCGCGCGCCCTGGAACTGACCGACGCCCCGGGGACCCCAGGCGCCCTGGCACTCGCAATTGTTTCGAGATCGCGGCGGCCTCCCGCGCCGAACGCCGGCCCAAGTGACCTGGGGGGCCCCGGCGAAGCGCGAGGCGTTTCATGCCGTGCGCCCCTGCGGTGTGCACGCTGGCAATGGCGTTGTCCTGTGGCACCCAGTGCGCGCGCGTGCCCAGTTATGCGCGACGACGCAAGCGAGCGGCCGCTGCCCCGCGGGGTCGGCATCCGAACAAGTAACAGCCGTTGCACAACATGACGCCTGGCATTAAGACGGGGCGAGGAGGGGAGGATGATGAGGTCGTGCTTTTTTGCAGGGTAAGGCCAACGACGGGCGCGCGGACTACCGCGCGCGCTGGCGCTCCTGCGCGCCTGCGGCAGGCACGCCGGCAACCTCCGCGTCGTCGTCCTCGTCTTGGCACTGGCAGTCCCCGGTGGCCCCGCCCCCGTCGATGGCGTCCTCGGGCTTCGCGTCGCCGCCGAACGGGTAATGCGTGTCCTGGCCGCATTTCGGGTCGCGGCCCTCCACGCGCTGGCCGGCGATGGGAATGTGCTTCCCGATGGCAGTGCCCATGGGGCGCATGCGGTCGAACTCCATCTGCGCGTCGATGTTTCCCCAATGGTTGTCGCACTTGCCCATCGCGTTGCGAATGCGGATGCAGTTGTAGAGCCCGTTCACACCGCTGGGCGCTCCGCGCGGCCCGCGGCGCACCCCGGCGCGGGTGCCGGCCGTGACCGACTCCATGCAATAGTTGCAGCTGACTACCTGGTCAAGGTGCCGCGGTAAGTAGTCGCGCATGCAACCGAAGAGCTTCATGCGCAGCTGGCCGTTGAACAGGCCTGCGCCTAATGTGCTTTCAACGAGGGGCACGGACCGCAATGTAGTTCCCATCTCCCCCGCCAGGTCGAAGTGGCGTTCGGCGCGGGCGAATTTGGGGCAGTTCTCGGCCGCCGCGTAGATGCACCAGGAATATGGCGCGAGGAACTCCAGCTTCAGCGGTGCCAGCTTGTTTCCGAGGCCATGCGTTGAGCCTGGGCGCCTGTCTATCGTGGACGCATCCTTCGCGTTGTCTCCCGAGGCCTTGTAGAAGCGCAACCGCTTGTTCAGGTGCGCTTGATGCAGTGCTTGACGGCCTCGCTAACGTTGGCAATCTCAAAGTAGATATTGGCCTGCTTAGTGTAGCGGTCGCGCACTTGCTAACGCACCCTGGCGAGGACCCGAAGCCGCTAGTTCTCGTGGCCGCCCGCCATCTTCTCATCGTCCTTGTGCGAGATCGCATCTGCGTCGTTGATGCACATCCCCGCGCGGCGCGTGTCCTTCGCGGAGCCGTGGACGACCTCAGGAACGTGATACTTCGCGAGGACAGCCATTGCACCCGGCGCAGGGCCCGCGGTGCTTCTGCACGAAGGGTCTGCGCGAGAGTGCATGTCTGTTGGTAGAGGAGCGGCCGCGGAGATGCGATGGCATTTGACTTGCACGATGCACGACCGAGCCTGCCCCGTCATCCCGTGGCAAGAAACATGTTTCGCATGTAGGTAGGTGCGGCGGGTGATGCAAGCGATGTTGGCGGGCATATCCTATTAGGGGCAAGTCGTGCCATCGGGCTAATGCCGTGCGTCGGCATCTGCAATTTCCGCTGCAGGGGCCTGGCTCTTCTCACTAATATCGCGCAAACCAAGCGGCAATACATTCGGCAAGTATTTCAGCTGTGCGGCCGGCGAAGTCCGGCTGCTTCTGGCGTTGTACATCGGCGCTGCCATCAAATATGTGTTCATATTTGTGCGCAGATTCAGGCGCGCGCCCCTGATGCAATCGTTTCGCCTCGGTGCCCTGGTACAATCTGCTTGTGAATGAACATAATTGAGGGGGGGGGTCTTGAGCGGCGCGGTGTTGAAACTGCCAATGCGATTGATACCCAAGGCTGCGAGATGTCCTTGTCGGTGGTTGCGACGTCCTCGGTTTTCCACTTACGCGAGTGCGTGGGCTACCCTGGGTAGGCTTACGCATAGTAGCGCGGTCGGCTTCTGTGTTGCATCCAAACGCGCACTGGTCGAACATGCTCATGTTGGTTTCCTTGCATGTGTGTGGCATGTCGTTGCGCAACGTGCTGTCCATGCTAGTGTAGGCGGATGCTCCGTCGTTGCAGGAATGATGAGCAGTATTGCTTCAAATAGATACTCCTGGGGGGCTGGGGGGAGTCCATGTGTATGCCCGAAGCACGTCGGTGTCTCGTGGCGGCCTGGGCTCTCCATCCTGTCATTGTCGCATGTTCTTCCAAAGTGCTCCACTCCAAGATTCGCATGCCGGTCCCGCGCGGGTGCTTACTATTCGCCCAGTTCTCACTTGTCCATTCCAACTGCTCGTAGCTTCTGCATGTAATATATTACCCCAGCGCGCGTCGCTCGCAACGTCTAAACTACTGATTTTCGCCGCTGGGAAATCCGAGTCGGTCTCGATGTAACGCTGTCTGTTTCGGTCGCGTCGGCGGCCGAAGACGAAGCGCAAGGTGCAATTGATCTTGCGTTGAAGGAAGTTCGGGCTGAAATCCGCGGTGCGCACCGGATCCTCTTCCTCTTGCACTTCCTGTGGATCAGGAGGTTCTGGCAGGTAAACGCGAGGGTACAACTTGGTGGTTCCTGATCGATTGTTCCTTTGCTTTGGCCTCGTAGCGGGCCAGCCTTCGTAACGCTGCATCCGCCTCTTTATCAATTTGGTTCATTTGCTGCACTCGTTCGTGAGGTAATCCGTCAAAGTAATACCTGATAAAAAAAAACGTGCATTTTCTTATTTCGGCGGGTCAGATGCACGAGCAATCGCGGTCTGGCATGGTAGTCAATGACGCATGCTCTGCACAATCCACCGCGTACGTAGTTACGTACGCGCATGGTCCGGGTCTGGGCGGTACTCTGTGACATGCATCACCAAGGCGCCCTTTGTTGCCATCGTCTGGGGGGCAATGCGGGCGCGCATGTCTGAGTTCCACGGTTGGACGTGGCACATGTTCGGGAGGTGGTTGTATTCAGACAAGTCAAGGTCGCTGGTAGTACCTTTTGCGCCATGCCATGTGCTTGACGTGCTCCTTCGTCCACTGTGTAGCTGCCTTCGCACTGCTTGAAATACTGCTGTGCTAGCATAGCGGAACCGATCAAAAGGGAAGGGCAAGACGATCTGACGATCGTACCTGCCTCGAATACGGTCCAGAATGTTTGCTCAGAGTGTTGCCGCGGCGGCCGTGGCGACAAGCTATGCCGTATGTCCTGCAAGCGGATTGCGTGTCGCTCCGCTCCGCAATGCGGGAGGCTCGGGAAAGTTCGGGACTCTGACGCCTGGGGAACGCGACGTGGATAACGTGTCGCGCCGAAGCGTGGTGGCCCAGAGCCAGAGCCGGCGGCGCGATACGCGAACCGAATGTTCCCGACTGTACGGTAGGTTCGTGCGGCGTCGGCGCGCACAAAAGGTTTTGACACCGCGTCGATCGTTCTACGTTGAATCGATCGCGGCCCCGATCGTTCGAGGCTGAATTCTATGGTCCACTGGCGTCACCGCGTCCCCCGTTGGCAGAAGTCGACCTTGAACGCCTTCGGCGGCGTGGCCGGCGCGCCAGCGCCGCACGAACCTGCCAGAAGAGGCGGGGCCCCTCGTCCTGGTAGTCGTTCCGGAGCCTCTCCTTGTCCTCCTGGAGCTGCGCCTGGGCACCGCTGGGGCAGGCGGGCGGGACCCGGGAGCAGCGGGATTGGGCAAGTGGGCGCGCGAGCAGGCGAGGGTCCTCCAGCCTCCTCCCACCGCTGAGTGCGATGCGATGGCTGCTGCTTGCGCGCTTGGATTTGCTTGCCTGTGGCCACCCTTGCGTGGACAGCAAGAACATTCGAGGGTGCCTTCACCCAGGATGGACATAGTGGAACGAACAATGACATAAACAACAAAACTGGGAGGTCCGCGCGGATTTCTCGGATCGGCGCTGGACCCCCATCCCTGCCGCGCGGAGCGCGCCAGGGGCGGCGCTGGAGGCGCCGCCAGGGGGCCCCAGACACACGCGAAGAACACTATAGGGCACCCTCCTCGAGCCGACCTCGATCTTATACCCTGGTCCGACTGCAGCCGAGCGGACGGCGACGTTGGAGGCCTGGAAAGGGACACCAACACCAACACAGGGGGCTGCCTCCACAGGGAGAAGGTGATCCTTGTTCTCGGTGCTGATGGTAATACTTCGGCCACCTCGGAAGCCAGAATCACCACCGCCGAGACTGGGATCTCTCCTTCCCTCGGTGGAGGCACACCGCCGATCTTGGGGGGGGGGCGGCGTGGAGGAGTGGCAAGGCGTCCCGGCGGCGTCTTGTGGCAGGGCTCCGAGCGCACCGCGTCGTACGGTCGGACCGAGGTGAGGTCCCCCCTCCTCGTCGTTCTCCTCCTCCTCCTCCTCCTCCTCCTCCTCCTCCTCTTCCTCCTCCTCCTCCTCCTCTAAAGTCGGACGTGTCCCCCTACAGAGGGATTTTCGACGGGAAAAAAATACCTTAGAAATGCGCCAACAAGTCAAAAAATACTAAACAAATAGTCCCCAGACTATTTTCGGAGTATTTTGGGACAATTTTGGGGGTATTTTTATTTTTCGCCCGACTTAATCCTCCTCCTGCTCCTCCTCCTACCCCTCCTCCTCCTCCTCCTCCTCCTCCTCCTCCCTCCTCCTCCTCCTCTCCTCCTCCTCCTCTAAAGTCGGACGTGTCCCCCTACAGAGTCGGATGTCCCCCTACAGGGGGATTTTCGACGGGAAAAAAATACCTTAGAAATGCGCCAACAAGTCAAAAAATACTAAACAAATAGTCCCCAGACTATTTTTGGAGTATTTTTAGACAATTTTGGGGGTATTTATATATTTTTCGTCGAAAATCCCCCTGTAGGGGGACAGGCCCGACTTAATCCTCCTCCTGCTCCTCCTCCTACCCCTCCTCCTCCTCCTCCACCTCCTCCTCCTCCTCCTCCTCCTCCGCCTCCTCCTCCTCCTCCTCCTCCTCCTCCTCCTCCTCCTCCTCCTCCTCCTCCTCCTCCTCCTCCCCTAGTGTCACCCTCCAAGGCCTGCGACGACGGCGGCGAGCGGCCAGGCGCGGGCGGCGGCGGGGCCGACGCCGTGCCGAAGGGGCCGTGCCGTGCCGGCCGACTGCGCCGGGCCGCCGCCACTCCTCGGGGCACTGCGGGCTCCGGCCGCCCTCGGCCGCCCTCGGCCGCCGCGGATCGGAGGGGGGCCCAGGGACACACAGAGATAAATGCACACAGATCCCAGGACCCCCCATCATTTCCAGCACGTCTTCTAGGTCTTCGTCTTCCCCCCCCCCCCACACACACTTCCCACATGTTCCCATGCTCTCCAGGAGGTCGAGGATTACTTGTTTCTGTGTTTTTGTTCCCCCCCCCGAGCCTCGTGGACCAAATCAACAATCTTGCCAGCGCTCGCGCGCGGGGGCACCGGGTCCGTCGTACACCCTGGGGGCTCCAGCCTGCCAATCTCTTGTAGACGAGCGCGTTCCCCTACTCGCAAAGTCACTACGCGCAAATGGCATGGATCCGCCATGATGGGAGATCTGCGATACACTGCATCGATGCAGGCCCGGTGCTTTCACACGTTGGCGAATGGGCACTTTGCGAGCAGTGGAACGCGCTCGGCGAGCTTGGGGGATCCCCAAGGGGGTGAGGGGGGGGGACGAGGGCCCGTCGCCGCTCTACCGGCTCGGCCGCCGCCGCCGCCGTGGGCCCGGGGATCCTGAGGGGGGACGGGGGGGAGCGAGGGGCAACGATGGGAGCCTGCGGTCGCCCGGTGGAGGGGGCCCTCCGCCGATCTTCCGGCGATGTATCGCCGACTCCAGCTCAATGTCCCCACAGGCGGATTTTCGTCGAAAATGGAGCAGCATTTCAAAACAAAAGGAGCAAAAGAAGTTCAAGAGTACTAGAGAGGGACATGCCTGACTTAAGCGTAGCGTCAGCAGAGGGGAACGAACAATGACATAGACGTAAAAAACTCGGAGGTCCGCGCGGACCTCCGAGTTTTCAAGTCTGTATGTGTGTGTGCGCGTGTCAAAACACATGGTACATCCAAGGGTGCCCCCCCAGGCTGCACAAGAGGACTCAACGAGCTCGATGAACATTAGCGTACCCTCCCCGAACCGACCTAGCTCTTATACCTCTGTCCGACCGTATCTCTGCCGCCCATGAGTTGACGGGCCGGCTTTCCACCACCACCACCGGAAGTAGGAGGGGGAGGGGGTCCTCCTCCTCCAGCATATGGTGGTGGTGGAGAACAGGCCCATCATGAGTGATTCTCCGAGGAGAGCGCACCCGCCTGTGCCCGCGGGCGGAGAGGAGCGACGGGGGCACCTTGAGGGAGGAGGACTCCGCGGCGAGCTGCAGCCTCTCCTCCTGGCGGGCCCCGTGGGTCCCCGGGCCTCCTCCTCCTCCTCCTCCTCCTCCTCTTCCTCCTCCTCCTCCTCCTCCTCCTCCTCCTCCTCCTCCTCCTCCTCCTCCCCGTCGTCGCCGTCCTCGTCCTCGTCCTCGTCGTCGTCGTCGTCGTCGTCGTCGTCGTCGTCGTCGTCGTCGTCGTCGTCGTCCTCGTCGTCCTCGTCGTCGTCGTCGTCGTCGTTGTCGTCGTCCTCGTCGTCGTCGCTCCGTGGCCATCTTGGCTCCCAGCTTTGGCCCGAGGAGCCTGGGGGCAGTCAGACTGCCGCATGAGGAGGAGGAGGAGGAGGAGGAGGAGGAGGAGGAGGGAGGAGGAGGAGGAGGAGGAGGAGGAGGGAGGGAGGGAGGAGGGGAGGGAGGGGAGGGAGGGAGGAGGGAAGGAGGGAGGGAGGGAGGGACGGAGGAGGAGGAGGAGGGAGGAGGAGGAGGAGGAGGAGGCAGGAGGAGGAGGAGGAGGAGGAGGAGGAGGAGGAGGAGGAGGCAGGAGGAGGAGAAGGAGAGGAGGAGGAGGAGGAGGAGGCAGGAGGAGGAGGGAGGAGGAGGAGGAGGCGCCCCTCGGGCGAGGAGCACCGCGCCTCCCGCGGAGCGAAGGCGCGCGGCAGCGGCGCGAGAGCGCCGCCTGCAGGCCGGCGCCACCGCGCCCTCCATAGTATGGAGGGCGCGGGGGGCCCACCTTTCTGCCTGCAGGCGAACCCACGGCGAACCCACGACGCTCCAAAATCCGCCTGCAGGGGGGCCGAAGTCCTAAGTTCAATACAGGGTGTCGTCCCACGTCCGACCGCCGCACGAGCCGCAGACGGCTCACGTGCCCCTCTTCGTGCCCATCCTTAGGGTCAAGTCGGGCATGTCCCTCTCCAGGGGGGCAAATCCCCAGATAGTCCAAGCAATAGTCTCGAGGCGATCTTTCGACTATGGTTTGCCCATGTTTGAGCATTTGGGGGTTATTTTTTTAGTTTTCGTCCAAAGTCCTAAGTTGTGTCGTCCCACGTCCGAACGCCGCACGAGCCGCAGACGGCTCACGTGCCCCTCTTCGTGCCCATCCTTAGGGTCAAGTCGGGCATGTCCCTCTACAGGGGGGATATTCCTTAACAGTCTGGGGACGATTTGCCGATTATTTGTTCACTATGTTCGAGTCTGTGTTTGACTATGTTTGATTGTTCCGCCAAAATCCGCCTGCAGGGGGACACGCCCGACCTAACCTTACGGACGCGAAGGATGACATAACCACAACAACTCGGAGGTCCGCACGGGTTTCTCGGATCCGCGCTGGGGCCCCTTGGCGGCGCCTTTCTGGCGCCGCCCTGGCGCGCGGAGCGCGTCAGGGAGGGGGGTCCAGCGCGGATCCGAGAAATCCGCGCGGACCTCCGAATATGCCATTCTTCGTTTCCGCAAGGTTAGGTCGGGCGTGTCCCCCTACAGGGGGGTGTTGGATGAAAAATGAAAAATAAACGAAACATATGCAAGTCAAAGATAGTCGAAAAATCGTCCCCAGACTATTTTTCTACTGTTTTTGAATATTCCTCCTGTAGAGGGACATGCCCGACGTAAGCCCACGGCGAACCGGAGGCGGCGCCCGGAGCGGGCGGCAGCGGTCCTGGAGTGGCACCGCGGCTGGGCCCCGCCAGGGCCGCCCAGGATGGGCAAGAAGTGGGGGCACGACAAGCTTGTGACGTGCCGACCCCGGCGCCGCTTCCCGAGTCAGCGGGGATCGTTCAACCTGGAACGATCGGCCCTTTCCGCAGCGTCCGATCGCTCAACGTCGAACGACTCTGGGCTGGGCCCCGCCCGGGCCACTCTGGCCTGGGCCCCGCCCGGGCCACCTAGGAGTAGGGGAGCGGGCATGTCCCCCTGCAGGCGGATCTTGGAGATAAAAAATAATCAACGAAAATACTCCAGAATAGCGAAAAAATCAAAACATCGTCCCCAGACTATTGTTTGTAATAAATGTCTGAATCCTGTAGAGGGACAGGCCCGACTTGAACGAAGAATGCCATAAACACAACAACTCGGAGGTCCGTGCGGATTTCTCGGATCGGCGTTGGACCCCCCCCTCCCTGACGCGCTCCGCGCGCCACGGCCGCGCCAGAAAGGCGCCGCCAAGGGGGCCCCAGCGCGGATCCGAGAAACCCGTGCGGACCTCCGAGTTGTTGTGGTTATGTCATCCTTCGCGTCCGTAAGGTTAGGTCGGGCGTGTCCCCCTGCAGGCGGATTTTGGCGGAACAATCAAACATAGTCAAACACAGACTCGAACATAGTGAACAAATAATCGGCAAATCGTCCCCAGACTGTTAAGGAATATCCCCCCTGTAGAGGGACATGCCCGACTTGACCCTAAGGATGGGCACGAAGAGGGGCACGTGAGCCGTCTGCGGCTCGTGCGGCGTTCGGACGTGGGACGACACAACTTAGGACTTTGGACGAAAACTAAAAAAATAACCCCCAAATGCTCAAACATGGGCAAACCATAGTCGAAAGATCGCCTCGAGACTATTGCTTGGACTATCTGGGGATTTGCCCCCCTGGAGAGGGACGTGCACGTCTTGACCCCCCAAGGATGGGCACCAAAAGGGGCACGCGGAGGAGGGGCAGTGGAGAGGGGCGCGCGAGCCGTCTGCGGCTCGTGCGGCGGCTGGGCGCCGGACGACCTGCACTTGGAGAGCAGGCGGACCGCGCGTCCCGGCCTCTTACCTGTAGGCCTGCCGCGGCGGGCCCTCCTCGAGGCCCGAGGCGTTCCAGGGGCGGGAGCAGGGATCTCGGAGCATAAAAACCCGACGTGTCAGAGTCAAGTCGAGACAGCCTCGGGCAGAACTGTCCTCTGGGAGCAGGGCGTGCAGACCGCAAAAAAGGTTCTCAACGCACCCTGTCGAGGTGGTCCAAGTGACCCGCAAGAGAAGGATGCGCGGTAAGGGTGCAACGGCCTTGGAAGGCTCTTGTCGATACTTTGCGAGCGGGGCGCGGCCAGCGAAAGCGACCCAGGATGGGCCGAAGGGGAAGGCTGCAGTGGTAACCTTGGAAAACCGCTCATCCTTCCTATGCGGGTTGACCGTGGCCCCTGGCGGGCCCAGGAGGAGGAGGAGAGCACGGCCACAAAAACTCCCACAACGCGGCTACCACCACAGTGCGAGACACCTCAACCACGGCGTGAAAAACAGAAACGAACATGAAGAACTGCACAGTGGTCGCACACAGGCGCAAGCCGCAACGCGTGCATCGACCCTGCTCGGCAGGGCCACCCCCCGGGTCAAGCACAATGCTGCTTGCTTGTGGGGATGGGTGTAAAAGAAGAAAAAACAGCATACGCATAAACTTCTGGAGCTCCGGGCAGATTTCTTGGATCTGCGCTGGACCACCTCCCTGGCGCGCAGAGCGCGCGGATCCAAGAAATCCACGCAGAGCGCCAAAACTCTCTGTTTATGCCGTTGTTGCTCCTTCGAGGGATGCCGCGGGGACCAAAGCTCGGAACCTACGATGTTCAATGGAAGAACATCGCATCAACAGAAAATCCCTTGACACCCCCCCGGACAGCCCCTCCAAGATGCATACCATAAGCTGCCAAGGCGTCTCTGCATCTTCCAGATGACCAGCAGCAGCACAAGGATCGTGAAGACGGTCCGCCTCCGCAGGTGCAATACGAAGAGCACCACCACCACCAGACACGTGAAGACCACAAGAGCCTCCAGGTTTAGGTCGGGCATGTCCTGCTGTAGGCGGATTTTGGACGAACAAAAATACACCAAAATTTGCCCTAAATGGTCAAATACTAAAACAAAATCGTCCCCAGACTATTTTTGGACTATTTTTCAATCTTCCTCCTGTAGAGGGACAGGCCCGACCTAACTCCAAGTACAGGATGACGGCCCTCCGCAGCGCCAAGTGAAAACACCTGAAGACCAACCACAACACAATGACCGGGACAAGGAAGAAACCGAACGGGAAGCCGCTTATTAGTACGCGTCTGGCGGAATGTGCGGCGCTCCATGGCGACGCCATTTGAAGAGGAAAACGACATAGTCAGCAATCCGGTGGGACTCCCAGGCAAGGCGCCGAGGAAACACATGAGCTGCGAGACGAAAGCGGCGGAGTAGTCGAAACTAAACTCGGGACCAACTCGACAAGCTTGATGGCGAGAACGTTGGACTTGGTGGCAAATCTCGGTTGAGGAGCAGGTACGCTCGCAAGCTCCAGCATCGCGTAGGAGCTCGACCACAAGAACCCTTCCGCAAGAAACACATCCCTGAGACCCCAGGACGTCCATTGATTTTTTGGTGTGGGAGCGTCACGCTGTCCGAAGCAAAACCATCGAAACCCAAGAAACGCAGGGGACCATGGAGGCAAGCAGGGTGTTTCTTAGCATGAGCTTCCACTGTACGCCTTCCCCTTCCTGGCGGGCTGCTCGCAAGTGCCGCTGGAGGTGCTCAGAGACTGCGCGGGCTCCATCAGCCAGGCGGTGAACGCGGGGAAGCCCCTGCCGTTTTTTCTCTTCTTCGAATCACAGGGACTGAGGTGGCCGGGCGGGAGGGCAACGCAGAGGCGAACAGGTACGCGCCAAGGAGGGCGCCAAAGCCTGGAGGCCCAGACGCGTCCAGACCTGGGACGGGAGGCAGCGGCTGCGGGGGCCCACCACTGGGCTCACGTCGGGTCTGCTCCCCTACAGGGGGATTTTGGACGAAACGCAAGACATACTCAAAACGTACTCGAAAGGTGCCCAACAATACTCCAAAAATAGTCCCCCGACTATGGTTTGACTATTTTTAAATATTCCCCCTGTGGGGGTGCAGGCCCGACTTAACACTTGGCGGAGATGACGGCCAGGTGGATCGGTCTGTCGTCGGTCTGGTAGCAGGACCAGGAGCCGGACACCGGTGGCTCCCGAGCGAGACGAGGAGCTGGAGGGCATCTCGCCGTCGCTCGGACGTCCATTCCCTGTGTTTTGTTCGGTTTCGTGCGTGGTTTTTTTCGCCAAATAATAAAGGATGCTCCTGGATGGTCCTCGCCGAAGGAAAAATGCACACGTCCGAGCGATGACGGCGAGGAGCTCAGGAAGGAGGAAGCGCAGGCGCCTGATGGAGCAGGCGGCGGACGTGAGGAGCGCGACAGCCATGAGCTGGAGGAGCTGGTGGGCTGGCCAGGCCACCGCCTCTGCGAGTGCCGCGAGGGCGACGAGAAGGGGAGAGGACTGGCCTGCAGGAGGTGCGGGACGAGCTGCACGGCGGGCACACCGCGCAGGAAGCGAGGAAACGCCTCCCGTTCCTGCCGTGCAGGGCGGCCAAGGGAGCCGGCAGAGAGCAGGTGAGGAGGCTAAAGCTGGGGCTGCACTGCAGGCCGGACAAAGGGAACCTGAAGTGCGAGCTCATGCACGGGGTCAGCGCGGACCTCGAGGAGGAGCTGGCGAAGGCAGCATGTTAGGAGGGGTGCAGCGGGACAGGAAGAGGGAAGAGAGGGAGGATGGAAGAGGGATGAGGGACGATAGGGGGAGGAGGAGCAGGG
>CAUYUJ010007884.1:0-42500 GCA_963575745.1 Prorocentrum cordatum
TCTGCCATTCTGACCCCGAGAGAACTCTGTTCTTGAGCACCCCCACTCGACAACTTCTGGGCCAGATCCTACCCACGCCCCCCACCTGGCCCCTTCCTGGTTTGGCATTCTCACCCCGAGAGCACTCTGTTCTTGGGTCCCCCCACTCGACAAATTCTGGCCCAGAACCTACCCACGCCCCCCACCTGGCCCCTCCCTGGTCTGGCATTCTCACCCCGACAGAATTCTGTTCTCGGACCCCCCACTCGACAAATTCTGGCCCGGATCCTACCCACGCCCCCCACCTGGCCCCTTCCTGGTCTGCCATTCTGACCCCGAGAGAACTCTGTTCTTGAGCACCCCCCACTCGACAACTTCTGGGCCAGATCCTACCCACGCCCCCCACCTGGCCCCTTCCTGGTCTGGCATGCTCACCCCGAGAACACTTTTTCCTTGGGACCCATCACTCGACAAATTCTTCGCCCACACCCGACCCACGCCCCCCACCTGGCCCCCTCCTGGTCTGGCATTCCCACCCCGAGAGAACTCTGTTCTTGGGACCCCCCACTCGACAAATTCTAGCCCAGATCATACCCACGCCCCCCACCTGGCCCCTTCCTGGTCTGGCATTCTCACCCCGAGAAAACTTTGTTCTTGGGACCCATCACTCGACAAATTCTTCGCCCAGACCCTACCCACGCCCCCCACCCGGCCCCTGCCTCGTCTGGCATTCTCACCCCGAGAGAATTATATTCTTGGGACCCTCCACTCGACAAATTCTGGCCCAGAACCTGCCCACGCCCCCCACCTGGCCCCCTCCTGGTCTGGCATTCCCACCCCGAGAGAACTCTGTTCTTGGGACCCCCCACTCGACAAATTCTAGCCCAGATCATACCCACGCCCCCCACCTGGCCCCTTCCTGGTCTGGCATTCTCACCCCGAGAGAGTTCTACTCTTGGGGCCCCCCACTCGACAACTTCTGGCCCAGAACCTACCCACGCTCCCCACCTGGCCCCTTCCTGTTCTGCCATTCTGACCCCGAGAGAACTCTGTTCTTGAGCACCCCCACTCGACAACTTCTGGGCCAGATCCTACCCACGCCCCCCACCTGGCCCCTTCCTGGTTTGGCATTCTCACCCCGAGAGCACTCTGTTCTTGGGGCCCCCCACTCGACAAATTCTGGCCCAAAACCTACCCACGCCCCCCACCTGGCCCCTCCCTCGTCTGGCATTCTCACCCCGACAGAATTCTGTTCTCGGACCCCCCACTCGACAATTCTGGCCCGGATCCTACCCACGCCCCACACCTGGCCCCTTCCTGGTCTGGCATGCTCACCCCGAGAACACTTTTTTCTTGGGACCCATCACTCGACAAACCCTTCGCCCAGACCCTACCCACGCCCCCCACCCGGCCCCTGCCTCGTCTGGCATTCTCACCCCGAGAGAACTACCTTCTTGGGACCCTCCACTCGACAAATTCTGGCCCAGAACCTGCCCACGCCCCCCACCTGGCCCTCTCCTGCTCTGGCATTCCCCACCCCGAGAGAACTCTGTTCTTCGGACCCCCCACTCGACAAATTCTGGCCCAGATCATACCCACGCCCCCCACCTGGCCCCTTCCTGGTCTGGCATTCTCACCCCGAGAGAGCTCTATTCTTGGGACCCCCCACTCGACAACTTCTGGCCCAGAACCTACCCACGCCCCCCACCTGGCCCCTTCCTGGTCTGCCATTCTGACCCCGACAGAACTCTGTTGTTGAGAGCCCCCACTCGTCAACTTCTGGCCCAGAACCTACCCGCGCCCCCCACCTGGTCCCTTCCTGGTCTGGCATTCTCACCCCGAGAGAACTCTGTGCTTGGGATCCCCCACTCGACAAATTCAGGCCCAGAACCTACCCGCGCCGTCCACCCGCCCCCTTCCTGGTCTGGCATTCTCACCCCGAGAGAACTCTGTTCTTGGGACCCCCCACTCGACAAATTCTCGCCCAGAACCTACCCACGGCCCCCACCTGGCCACTCCCTGGTCTGGCATTCTGCCTCCGAGAAAACTCCGTTCTTGGGACCCCCCACTCGACAAATTCTGATCCAGAATCTATCCACGCCCCCCACCTGGCCCCTCCCTGGTCTGGCATTCTCGCCCCGCCGTCGACCTGATCCGACACCCCCACCCCGCCTTGGGACCACGAATTCTCGCCCAAAATCGACCAACACCCTCCTCCATGCCCCGGCACCTCCACCCCTTGGAGCTTTTGTTTTTGTGGCCCCCCACCCCAAGAAGTCTCGCCCAAAATCGACCAACACCCCCCTTCATGCTCCAGCACCCCCACCCCTTGGAGCGTTTGTTTTTTGGGCTCCCCACCCCACGATGTCTCGCCCAAAATCGACCAACACTCCCCTCCATGCCCCGGCACCCCCAATCCTTCGAGCCTCTGTCTTTTAGCCCCCCACCTTACGAATTCTCGCCCAAAATCGACCAACACTCTCCTCCATGCCCCGACACCTCCACTCCTGGGAGCCTCGATTTTTGGACACCCCCACCCCGCGAATTCTCGCCCAAAATCGACCCACACCTCTCCTCTATGCCCCCTCCATGCCCCGGCACCCCCAACCTTTGGAGCGTCGGTTTTTGGATCCCCCCACCCCACGATCTCTCCCCCAAAATCGACCAGAACTCCCCTCCATGCCCCCCCCCATGCCCCGACACCCCCAACCTTTGGAGCCTTGTTTTTGAAGCCCCCCATCCCACGACTTCTCTCCTAAAATCGACGAACACCTCCCTCCATATTCTCACCCCGAAGGAAAACTGTTCTTGGGACCCCCCACTCGACAGATCCTGGCCCCGAACCTACCCACGCCCCCCACCTTGCTCCCTGGTCTGGCATTCTCACTCCGAGAGAACTCTCTCCTTGGGACCCACCACTCGTCAAATTCTGGCCCAGGACCTGCCCACGCCCCCCACCTGGCCCCCTCCTGGTCCGGCATTCTCACCCCGAGCGACCGCTGTTCTTGGGACCCCCCGCTCGACAAATTCTGGCCCAGAACCTGCCCACGCTCCCCACCTGGCCCCCTCCTGGTCTGGCATTCTCACCCCGAGCGCACTCTGCTCTTGGGACCTCCCACTCGACAAATTCTGTCCAAGAACCCCCCCACTCGACAATTCCACAGCCAGACTCTACCGACGCCCCCCACCTGGCCCCTTCCTGGTCTGGCATTCTCACCCCGAGAGAACTCTGTTCTTGGGCCCCCCCCCCCCACTCGACAATTCCTGGCGCAGAACCTACCGACGCCCTCCACCTGGCGCCTTCCTGATCTGGCCTTCTCACCCCCAGAGAACTCTGTTCTTCGACCCCCCCGCTCGACAACTCCTGGCCCGCCAGCTACCAACGCCCCCCTCTAGACCCCCGCCTGGCCTAGCATCTACACCCCCGGCCCACGCAGCGTCTACAATGGAGCCCCCATCATCCCCGGCCCAGGACACGCCTCGATTCGTTCCCGGCCGGGGAGGGGGGGGGGGGGGCACTCACCCAACACATGACACCTACGTTGTCCTCTGTCTTTTTGTCACCAACATGGTGCTTCGCCTGGCGACCTCCTTCTTCCTCCGCTCTTCATATGCGAAACACTTGTTGCACCTCTGCGTCCCATCCGACTTCTTCGTCGTCCGCTTCGCCAACCAGCTGCTGAAATCTCCTTTATCGACAGCATCCTTGCAAGCTACGCATCTCCAGACTCCACGCGGGAGCTTCGCGCGAGCGACGCAGCGCATGCACTTGCGGTGTCGGTCGGCCACGCCGTCCCACATCCACTTGGAAAAGCATTCACGCCCCTGCACCACCTCGCACTCAACGCAGGCCTTCTCGTCCTTCCTCGTCGCAGTGCCGGCGCAGCGCTTGCACTTGCGATCTCGATCTGCCACGCCCTCCCACATCCACTTCGAAAAGCATTTGCGCCGCTGCGTCACATCGCACACAACGCAGACCTTCTCGTCCCTCCGCGCCGCATTGTCCCGCTCTGCAGCCGCAGCGTTGATGCACTGGGTACACGCAATCGACGCTTCGGAGGCGTTGCCCAACTGGTGAGCGGAAAACTCGGCCTGTCTCTTCGCCGCCCCACATTTCGAGCACACAACTCGTTTCGCTTCCTTGGCGCGCTTTCTTTCCGCTTCTTTCTCCAATATCTTACACGCTTTGCACTCCCGCTCCTCTGCGTTCCGCTCAGTCCTCGCAAATTCGTCCACCACCTTCTCCACGCCGCAGCGGGAACACGTCAGGTGCTTCTTCAGCTCCTCGCACTCTGCGCACATCCCCCCTCTACACCGGCTGTTCCCTGCAAGCTCCCACTGGTACGGCGCGAACGCTCCAGCGCACTTCCGATCCTCGCACACGCGGCAACTCCGTCTCTCGGGGCAGTCCACGCAGCGCCGCGTCGTCAACTTCGACGAGTGGTGCCGTGACGCGTGGAAAGCCTCCTGGCACTTCCATAGCCCACACCCCATGCATTGCCACGGCGTGCCCGCCCTCTTCTTATCTTCCAGGCACACGCTGCACACGCGGAGCCCGTCTGCGCGGCTCCACTGCCCGACTGTTGGGTACATGTTCTTGTACTTCGTGCACCCGCAGACCGCGCACCTGCCAGACGGCATGAACTCCCGCTCTATCGCCCCCCAGTCCAATTCTTCTCCGCGCAACGTGCGCAGCAGTAGGTCCGGGCCCTTCCGTTCGTCCTTCTTCTGATACGGCGCAATATCGAAAGGACGAAAGATCAGCATGTCCTCGCGACGCTGCACCCGCGTCAGCGCCACGTAGCTCGACAGAGGCGACGTGCCCCCGCCGATGCTCAGGTCCACTATGACACCTTGCTTGAACGTCTGCCCCTGCGCCGCATGGGCCGTCACTCCGAAGGCCGGGGCCAGTGGGAACTGCCGTCTTTTGACTTTCAGTCGCGGATGCGGACGGCCATTGTCCACGAACCAATCCTTCTTCTGCGGACTCACGGGGCGCAAGCCGGGCGTATTCAATCCCTCGATCGTCCACTGGCACGGCTTCCTGCCGCCGTTCCCGTCATCGCCTTCGTCGAACAACACGAAAATCACTTTCGGCGTCTTCTTCAATATAGTCTCCCCGCCGCGCGTGACTCGATCATCGACGCCGTCCCCGTCGCATGCCCAGGATTGCACCCGGCCCACGCGACCGCGCAGCAGGTTTTTGTCCTCGCTTCGATCGATATGATCGGTCAGAGCGACGGGCATGCCTTCAGCGATGGGCAAGAAGCCGTACAAGTCCCCGCTCTCTTTGTCGTGGCGTTGGAGCCATGCCATCTTCTGCTGCGGCAGATCCGGCCGCTCCCGGAGCGCCTCTGGCGTGGGCGTATCTCGCGCCGGGACGTACACCATCGGCTTTCTGTGCTCGCGTGCGTACTGGACCGCACGGAGCTCGTTCGCCTCGCACTTCACGTCGTTGTTTGGGAACACACCTGGCGCCAAACAACAGACGACTTTTTCGCGGAACCTTTTTTTTTCTCTGGCGAAGCGACACCACTCTCACGAAGGGTACCCAAATGGGCGACGTTCCAAGACGATTGGCGTTGCCGGCACGCAGACGAGAACATGGGCACACCAACTGCGGGAAAAAACGGGAAGAGAGAGACACAACAAAGAACTGCATGCGCGCACAAGCGCGCGAGAAACGTTGCATGCACAAGTGGGAACGACCACGTGGAGCAGAACTACCGCGCACAAGATTCAGGGGTGGAAGAATCGGACGAGGAGGGGGGGAGGAGGAGGAAGAGGACGCGAAAGCTTTGGACAAAACCTGGCAGACGGGCAAAAATCCGCGGCATCGGCGCGACTATCAGCCAGAGTGGCAGCGGCAGAAAGATTAACATCAGAAGGAGCAAGACGAGTAGGAGTAGAAGTAGGACTCGGATCCGCAAGACAATTCGCCGACCCTCGCTTGCCTAGGGTGAAAGGGGCGTGAGATACTTGGCTGTCCGCCCCCCCCCCCTCCTCCCCACCAGTGCAACAAACGCAAAGACCGTGCACCAGCAACGTGGCACCACAGCCGCCCGACCAGGTAACGGGCAGCTCTAAAGGCAGCCATGCGCCCGGCAACTTCGGCGTCGCCCATTAGCTACAGAACACGACAACACAAAACACCGAAAACAATACCCCAATTTGGGGTCGGCGGCAGAGGCGGCAGCCTTTAGATTAGATATTTGCGAGCGCCCCCCCCTTCTACGACTTCCACGCAGTAGGGGGTGAGGACGACCCGGCGACCGCCACGCCTGGCGTAGAACACCTAGAAACGCAAATTTAAAAATTTGCGAGCGTTTCCCCCTTCTACGACTTCCACGCAGTAGGGGATGAAACCGACCACGCGCCCACCACACCCGCCATGGCCAACGCCGCCGCTGCGCCCCACGCCTCCCACCGCGCACCATTTCGCAGCGCCTCCACTCGCCGCTCTTCCGCGCATATCGCCCACCTCCCCCCTCCTTTTCGCACCTCGCTTCCAATCTACTCTCACCCGTCGTTTCAGAATCACTTCTCGGACTGGAGAAGGCACAGCCACCGCGGCATCAGCGGGATGCCCACCGGATTACCCCCCGGGAAGGGTCACTCCTGAGATGGCAGGAGGCACCAGTCACCGCGGCAGCGGGCTTCCCACCGGATTCCCCCCCGGGAAGGGCCACTCCTGAAACTGCAGGAGGCGCAGCACCCGATTGCCCCCCGGGAAGGGTCACCTCTGAGAAAGCAGAGGGCACTTTTTGAGCTTCTTTCGCCATGCGCCCCCCCCGCTCGCCCGCCCGCGGGGGCCCGGAGGGGGTGCACACAGCTAAGCAATGCTTGAGCCTGGGAGGGAGCGGCGCGGAAATCTTTCTGTTCCAGTCTGCCTTTCTCATCGTTACCTCTCGCAACAACCTTACAATGGGTACCATCTCTTATGAGTGTTGGTCAAATGAACCCAAATAACGAACTGGGCCCATAGCGCTGCAGAGTGCTTCGAGCGACGACGCTCGCAGACAACGTGGGGATGTGAAGATGTCTCGAGCGCGTCAGGGTGTTCCGAGCGACGGGATGTCTCGAGCGACGTGGAGTTGCGATGATGTCTCGAACGACTTGCGGATGTGAGGACGTCTCAAGCGACGTCCTCACATCAGCTGCAGGAAGACTCGAAAGTCTTCGAACTCGCGCGGAGGGGAGGGGGCAGGGACGGCGTGTTTTTCCCGACGGTCATGTGCGCATACGCGAGATCTCCACCCTGTCGCCTTCGCGACGGGGACGTACCGCGCCCCTGCCCGCACAGGAGGCGTCGGGGGGGGACCTCGGATGAAGTTTCGGATCGGGAAGGAGTGGTGAAGGGCTACTGAATGAATTTCCAATTCCATGGTCTGTTCCTTTCCTCCGCCTCCTGCATCGCAGACTCGTCCTGCTCCTCGACCCTGGGAGTCTCTGACGCCCAGCAGCATTGGAGAATGCATCAAGCGCTTTTGTCGGGGAATCGCGTCACAGCTAACTCCTTGCATGGAGCTGCACAGCGCATCAACCGAAGCAACGGCGCACATCGTAGGCCCCCAAACCCCTGTCTCGAAGCGCGAACGCGCGCGCATGGATGACGAAGGATTGTGATATATGTGTTGTGGACCCGCCCCATACGTACATGATCATAAGCGACGCGTTCCCTTGACTTGTTCGTGAGGGAAATCGATGGAGAATCGCCGATCGAGAAGGATCAAGGATCGGCAACGATGAGATCGGGGGCCGAGAAGACGTGATCTATAGGAGGCACGCCGCAAGGAGCAAGGGTCGAAGACGATCGAAGAGCACAGTCGCGGGAACGAGGAAATGGAGATCGAGCGCCCAGACAACAGGGGATGCTGACAGCCCCCACACGCCCGCGGGCGCATTTTTTCCGCGCATCATGGACCGAGCCGGCACCTCAGCCCCACTAGGACTTCGCTCGCGCTGGTGCGCTGGAACTCCTTTTCGACGATCGTCGTTGGAGAATAGGAAAGAGATGGAGCAGGAATAAGAAGAAGGAAGATGGAAGGGGGGGCTCAATGAGTTGAAGGAGGACGGGATGGTATACATGACACATACCTGGGTGTCCGAATGCGGCGCGTCGCATTCGCACGACAACGCCGCGTCCTTCGCCTCCTGGGACGCAGGGGCGAAAGAAGACAGCGCGCGCCGATCAGTGGTCCATGGCGCGTGCAAACAAGTGAGACATAGGGAGCGGCCCTCCCCGCCCTCGCGGGGCGGCCTTTCGTTGTGGGTGCGGGGGGGGGATCGGAGGCGGCGGCCCCCCCCGCCCTCGCGGGGCGGCTCTGCCGCGTTGGGGGTCGCGGAGGAAGTGCCGGGGGTAATGCTCGACGAAGAGGAGGAGGGGCTCGGGGGCGAGGATCGATAAAGAGGGGCTCCGAAGGCGAGGATCGACGAGGAGGAGCTCGGAGACGGCGGCCCCCCCCGCCCTCGCGGAGCGGCCTTGCCGCGCACGAGGCGGCGGCCCTCCCCGCCCTCGCGGGGCGGCCTTGCCGCGCACGTGTGAGCATCGAGGACGCCGGGGAGGAACTCAGAGACGGCGGCCCTCCCAGTTCTTTCGGGGAAGCCGACCGCGTGGCGCCGACCCCAGCGACGCACCAGCTGAAGCGATCATTCCTCCAAGCTCTCGGGGGGCACTTGATCTTGTCGTGGACGATAAGAACAGACGGCCGCGCAGTTCGATCGTTTCACCTTCCCATCCGCACGTTGTCATCAACGACTGCCCTGTTCCGATCCGTCGCTGTGGCTGGGTAGTTGGCGCATATATAGATGGAGGTAGGCAGTGGCACAGGCGCCGGCACCGGCATCAGCACCGACACCGGCACCATCATCGGGGCAAAATTCGCTCAGGTATCGGAAACCAACTGTAGGCCACTTCGTGGTCTTCGATTTGCCAGAACCCAATTCCTGGGTCACATATGTTTGAATGCCCAGATCCAATTTTCGGCCTGAACAGGCCCCCAAGGAGAAATACGCAAAATACCATGCTATTGCATGGGAAGGACTCGCGAGCACATGGAACCACAGTCCCTTCCCCACTCCCATATCCTACACGCATCGCGTGGCGCGAGAATAACACAGGCGATGACACTCGCGATGCATAGCACAGAAATAACTTTGGAATGGAGATGGCCCCTCGGCGTGCAATCATGCGTTTTCCGCGACCACACTTCCACAACGTAATCATCTTTCCATACGAGGTCTGAAACATGCCAGAGAGCGTTGTCAGCCAATTAGTCCAGGATCAACCCAGATAGCAGCGTATTACGTTTTCCACACCTTGACATAAGTGTGGTCTTGCTCATTGTAATGTCCTTGGCCACCTCCTCCCGTCGTCCACTGGACACGTTTGTTTGATAGCAAACCCACGGGATCGTGACAACGCTTTCTCCGGAAAAAGCCTGATGTGGTCGATGCCCAAACACGCGGGAGGCTGACAGCACAAATGGCTGCGGCTGAAGATGAGGACGAGGGTGACATCACGATGGTGATCAGACAATGCCATGGACGAATCAAGATGACGATGATGACATTGATGTTACCACGATGACCCAGACTTCCGGCGCGTCCACTAACGCGACCAGACTTCCGCCGACCTTCCGCCGAGCTTCCGTCAACGGAGCCACTGGCGCGGCCGCGGCGTCGGTTCACCTCCAGAGCCGCGGCGTCTGCGTCGCTCCGAGCCCGCGGAGAAAAGACCATCACCAGGAGCAGGCCATGACATGTTTTTCCGGAGTCATCCTGCAGTGGTGCGTCTTGGAAGAGAATGCGCTTCGCGCCACTCAGCCTCTTTCTCCTCTCTCGACCCCTGCCCCCCTGATTGCTCCCATGTCCTGAGCTCCACTCGCCCGTGCCTGCGCCACGGCGCAGCTCCACTCGCCAGCGCTTGCATCCGCACACAATGAGCCAAGCCGCCGAGCGACGGCAAGTGCGACGTTCCAAATGTGCATTCTACACTTTGCACGCCCGTATTTATACATGCACATCAGTATGTATATACGTACCTTTAAATCAAGCCCATGCATTTATGCTTCTCGTGACTTTCATGCATCGCGGGGGGGCGCCCCGAAATCGCAATAAGTATCTATGTTACATTGTACCTACAAGCGCTCGTTCACATCTGCTCATGGCTGGCCACCGGACGCGCTGCTGCTCGTTGCGGGGCGGCCGGGCTGCACAGGGCGACGGGCGACAGCGCCTCTGGGCGCGGGGGGAGGTTTCAAGCGCGCCTTTTTCGCATCAGGTTCCTGCTCAGGATTCCAGTCCCGATCAGGCACGTCCAACGCAATCCTCGCCTGCATATTCGAATAGCGTTTCTGGCCGCTCCCAATCCCGGCCGCGCTGTCCTTCGCCAAGGCATCGCAAGTTGTCAGCGCATAAAAATCAACACCCAGCTTGGAAAAGCCGTCAACCAATAGGTGTGAGTGCAAATGAAGATGCCTGTACATGATTTCGGACATAGCCAGCGGACCTGCAAGACGAAGAACACCATTCTTGCCAACGAACTCTTTGCGACCCCCACGGAAATTATCTGGATAGGCTCGAATATTTTCAGAGACACCCACAATCACTTGCCACATGACGGGGTTCTCTTTCGCTGCGCATAGGAATCCATTGCATATCTCTCCCCGTTTCAGAAGCGGCGAACAATCCAGCTCGCCCTCCCACATGTTTGCCTTTCCAGGCCAGGTCGCAAGAACAAGGGGAGGCACCGGTTGCGGCAGTGTGCCCAGCATCTGCGTCCAGCGACCTGACAAATTCATAGTAGCCGTAATCCGCCACCTTGTCGTATAACAAGGAGCTCAATCAGACCCCCTACGAACAAGTACTTCAAACGGAGACGAGGCACAGCGCAACGAGGCATAGCCCAACATAGCCTAGCATAGGCCCGCTAGAATTTGGGACATTAGGGCGAAGCATTACATGCCACAGCACAGCACCACACAGCATGGCATACGAGAACACAGCATAGCATGCGTAACATTGCTTCGTAGCACGTCGACGTTCGTCGTCACGTGTCGTCACTCATCATCGTCCTCCTCGCCCTTGTCCTCCCTCGTCTTCCCGCGCCGTTCCTCGTCGTCACTCGTCGTCACTCAGCGTCGCTCGTCGAAGTCGAAGTCCGGACTCGACGAACATTATATAATACATGTATTGTGTCCACCGAGCGATCCCTGTTGCAGGCACCATCCACACACGTGCATGATCAGACATACATCGCAATATATACAGACTTACGCCGCTGAATTAGACACATACAGATTATACGTACAACAACGTCCGCATGGGTTACCTTTTGGATGTGTCTGTCCACGGCACGACGGACACAGCGGACAGCAACCAGATAGTACAGAACATGATAGCGAAAAAAATCCGCCCTCGCAGCGCCGCAACCAAAAGAAATTCTGCAAAACAACTCACAACTCTCAGCGTCGGCCACAGTATCAAAAAAATGACACACCGTCGGCATGTGACCAAAACATCAGCTGAAAGCCTTTCGATTTATCAATTATACGTAAGATATTGCTCCTGGACACTTCATCAAATCCACCCCACGCCCCTGCCATTACATGCCACAGTTTGGGGGTCTCTGTCGTGGGATTCTTGCCCCACCCAGATAGCGTAGCAAGATGACCAGGAAGTGCCTGTGCCACATGTCCTTCTCAGTAGGAGATGAAACCAATAAGAAATTTCACAACATAAAAATTGGGGTCCAGGCGTTGCTTTCCATATTTGCCATGCCTCGCACACCACATGTACCAATGTTCATCGCAAATGGACGAAGTGCCCCTTCGTTGAGAGTGGGCTTGTAAGTACTTCGCGAATCCCGCGGCAGCCATGCGAATACTGCACTGCTCGGCAAGGGCAGCATTTGGTGATAACTGGCCTGGTTCCCGCGCATTGGGAGGGAAAGGTGGCGCGCGGTGCATGCTCACACAAACTGGCGAACAATTCCAAACAGGAACCTTCGGCCACGGATTCTTGAGCACAGACAGCAACACACGGATGCGCATGGAAATAATGATCACCTCCAAACACACAAACCACCATCGCTGAATGGCATCGTCGGACACACGCAGGAAAGCGATGGTTCAACAGCACCAACGCGTCAAATTGCATTCGGCCATGACAGGCAAGGGGCCGCCCCTGCATCATTCAGCTGTCTTCTCGGGGGGGCGCCCCGCTTACCATGTGCGGGTAGTATGGGGGCGCTGCGTTACTTCGTGTAGCTTTCTTTCCTTACCGTGATGTACATGTCGCCCACATTCCTTGCATTCAGATACTGCGGCGTTGCGCGACGGACAACGATAAAAACGACATCGACGGGCGACCGACCGCCCGGCCGACAAAAGGACCCCCGCACGCCCGCACAGGCCCCCAACCCGACCCGACACGAAATCCCAACGAACACCCCGACTAAATCCAAACTGCGGGCGACGAGGAGGCAAAAATAACGGAGACCGAAGTTGCAGCGGCAATGTGTTTCCACAAGATGGGCTTCCGAAACCCATCAGTTAAATAAAGCGGGAAGCGTGCCCAACACGGGGTTTCGGACAGCCCCCCCATCCTGCAGCCTGCTCGCAAGCCCTCGCGCGGAGGAGCGCGGGCGACAGAAACAAGGAAGAGGCAGGGTTCGCTCCAACCGATCCCCAAAGTCAAGCAAGCTAGTGGTAGTAGTAATAGTTGTGATAGTAGTAGCAATGGCAGTACTAGAGGCGATAGTAGTAGCAGGAGGAAGAGTGGGAAGACAGGAGGATGTAGGTAGATAAATATACACATAGATATATGCATCTATCCTTCCGCGCTCACCGCCCCCCCCCCCCCCCCCCCCCCGCGCACTTCCACCGCGTTCCACAGCCTGCCGCGGGACCTCCACGTTTCTTCCTCAAACTTCCGCCAGCGCAAATACAGGCGGAACAGCGATGTCGCTTCACCTACAGAGGCTTTCATGTCGCCCCCCCCCCCCCCCTCCACTTCTTTAGACAAGAAGCCCTTTCTCTGAGAGCTGGCCAAGCATGCATTGCCAGAATCGCCTGCAGAGTAGCGCTTTGGAAGAAAAAGCAGCCCGTCACTCACTCCTGCTCCTTCTTCAACCGCCTCCCCACCTTCCTTCGCCCCATCCGTTCACGAGCTTGCGAATGCAACGCGGCGAACTCCACTCGCCCGAGCTTGCAACTGAGCACGACTGAACCTCGCCGCCGTGCGTCGGCAAAATTCGACGTTCCGCCTGCGCGCGCAGGACGGCTCAGCATCTTCAAAAAGATCGCACAAGGGAGCATGTGAGGGGGCCGCCCCTGTGCAAATCTACAAGTATGCTTATGTTTACCTATTTCTACGTACGCAACGTAGTATATGCTCTCGTATGTATCATGAGTTACGGGGGGGCGCCCCTGTATCGTATGGGTGTACATAGGTATATTCACTGCACATTCCAAAACTAGCTGGAACCTGTTCGTGGCTGGCCCCAGACCGCGTTCCTGCTCGTTACTTCGAGTAGCTGTATTTCCTTATCGCGATGTACATGTCGCCCACGCCCCCTGGACGCAGAAGACCTGGCGGTGCGCGACGGACGACGACGACAACGACAACGACGAACGACCGACCGCTCGACCGACAAAAGGCCCCCCGCAAGCCCGTGCAGGTCTAACTTGCTCCGACGCGACATCCATCAAAAAAACTCGACCAAATCCAAACGGTGCGCGGTGAGGATGCAAAGCCAACTGAGACCGACGTTCAAACGGCAGCGTGGAAACCCATCAGGTCAATACAGCAGGAAGTGCCACAAACACGGGGTTTGGGATAACCACTCATCCTGCGAGCTGCTTGCAGTAAACCTAGCGCGGAGGAGTGCGAGAGACATTAACAACAAGGAGGCAATATTCTCGCCAACGCAGCACCCGGGTCAAGCAAGCTAGTGGCGGTTGTAATAGTGGTGGTAGTAGTAGTAGTAATGGTTGTACTAGCAGTAGTACAAGTAGTGTGGTAGGAGTAGCGTATACTGTACTAGTACTTGTACTAGGGATAATAATAATAATAATAGTGCTGGTAATAATGGGACTACGAGTAAAAATGATAGTAATAGTCGCGGTAGCAGTCGTGCTAGTGATTGGAAGAGGAGGAGGCGAGAAAAGAGGAGAAGGAGGACAGCACGAGACGTGACCCCCCTCGCGCCCCTGGCGCCAGCCTCAAAGAAAGCACACTCGCCAAAACAAACCGCAAGGCGCGAGTCTCCTGGCGCAATCATGGAGTAGGTTGCGGAGAACCCGCTGCCATCGAAATTGAAGCCACAGCGACATTGGAAAACCCAAACGAAAATCGCACAGCTCTTCTTGTCGGAGGGGAGGCCTGGGTGCCAAAGGATCCGCTGCTGCACGACGGAACGCGATCATCATCGCACCTTGGCCCCGCCCGCGTGGAGAAAGCACGCTCGCCAACCCAAGCCGCAAAGAACGATTATCCTGGCGCGGCCGCTGGGTTTCATTTTTTTTGGTTCTCGACCTGTCCGAAGATTCCAACGCGAATCTGGGGATGAAGCCCTCCAGAATACACCCCCATTGGGCCGGGGAAAAAAAACGCGCGTGGTTTTTTTTTTACGGACTTGCAAGCCTCCACCGCCGCGCGCCGGGACATTCGCACGCTGCGACATCGCCCCCCCGGGGCTTTATCGGAGCCCCCCTGCAATGTTGCGGCTTGGACGGGAAAGCGCTTCGCATCACTAGTCCCTCCTCCTTCTCTAGAACTCCCTCATCCCTCCTCCTTTCAGCGCACGTGCTCCATTCGCCCATGCTTGCGTCGCGGCAGCTCCACTCGCCCGCGCTTGCCTCCGTACACGCGTGCGCCTCGCCGTCGCGCGCCGGCGAAATGCGATGTTCACCTGTGCCTGAAGCTGCACAGGATCTTCGAAAAAGGACAACACAAGCAGCATCTGAGGGGGGCGCCCCTATGTATATATGTACGTAAAAATATACGTAGATATACATACATACGTATATATATATATATATATATATATATATATATATATATATACACACACCTTGAAAGATATGCGCTGCATACATATTTCTACATATATTCCTGCATTGCGGGGGGGCGCCCCTGTATCAGGTGGGTTTACATACGTACATGCACTGCACACGCAAACACTAGTTCAAATATGTTCGTGGCTGCGCACAGGACGCGTTGCTGCTCGCTGCTGGCAAACCATGCTGCACGAGCTGACGAACGACGATAATTCCTACCACTCGATACAGACAAGAATGAACACCACAATAAATATGCGCCCGTTGTCGAGGGACAGATCGCATCACACTTTCTTCGAACCTCGGCCTCGTCCACACATGAAGGACGCGAGGGCCCTGGCAGCAGCGTCGCCGCGAGAACCCGCCAGCGCGATTGACGCCCTTCGGCGCAAGTGAACATTTGCCCCTAGCGCCTCCAACAGCTTGTCCCTGCGCTGCCCCGCGCAATGCATGGCCAACACCCGGACCAATAGGACGCGTCGGTTCGTCTCGTTAGCCTTGGCGGCCTGGGCCATGGACACATCGGGGACATCGGCGGGCTGAAAGCACCCCGCCCCCCGCGCTAAAGCCAACCGGGCGTCGGCCGACTGGGCCAAGTCCTCCACCTTGGTCGCAAGCACCGAAGGGAGGCCGCTCGCAGCTGCAACACCACGCGTAAATGGTCGAGTCGAACCGGAAGGCAACGTGTTGAAGCCCTTCCGCACCTTGCGCGGGGCGCGCTTCTTGGGCGGCGCCACGACGCGATCCAATGGTTTCCACTTCCTCATCCAAGACGAGGCGTGGTGCACCAAAACATACGGGCATTCGACGTCCAGACTGCACACCCGTAACGGCTCTGCGTTCCTACGTTTCTCTCGGTGGAACCTTTTCGTCAAGGGCGGCGCCTCGACGCCAACGTCTCTGGCCCACTGCTCCCAAGCCTTCGGCCCCGTGGTGAGCATGACCCGATGGGGCGGAAAGTTGCTTGGCTTGTATATTTGCACCCGCGTGTTCTGCAGAATCAACAACTCGAGCAAGCGCGGGCCGCCCGCGGAAGCACCGAGAAAGTCTGCTTCAAAAGGGGCCGCGGGAGGGCCCTCTGCAACGAGCAAGCCAGCACTGAGCAGTCCGTCCAGCGGTTTCACGACCACCGAATCGAGCACATCAAGGTAAACGCCGCCAACGTACCACACCGCCACCACTCGCCAGATCCGCCTGCTGCATCCAAAGAACTTTGCCCGACGGCTTGCACTGCAGCAAAGGAACCACCATCTCGCGAACATCGCTGGGCAACGCGCGGGCCATGGCAAGGATGGTGTTGGGCCTGTAAATGGCACCGCCCCAACCAGGGCACTTCTGCAACCAAGCCGTAAAATTCGAGACCACCTGGCCGGGCATCCCTGCATCCAAATAACCCCAAACAGCAATGAAGAACGGAGGAATCGGCATCCGGAGTGTGCAAAGCGCGGGGCACACGGCTATGCACTTTCAGTTCTGGGCTCCGCGGGGTCTGCGGTTATGCACATCCTGTGCTGGGATCCGCAAGTCGCTGGCGCCTCAATAGCTATGGGAAAGAAAGATGGGAGGGAGGATAATAATCAACCTGATATGGAATATCCCAGCCCACGAGGCTCGACGTTGGGACATCGCCCTCGTTGGATGTTTTCGCTCTCCTTCCGGCCCCGGGAACGTCCAAGTTCGCGACTTGTCCGAAGCCTCCAACGCGCTTTCGGGGATGAAGCCCTCCAGGCCACCCCCGTTGTGCCGAACGGAAAAACCGCGCGCGTTTTTTTTACTGGATTCAAGGCCTCCACCGCGATCGCTGGGACATCCACACGCTGCGAGATCATTCTCGCGCCCCCCCCCAGGACCCATGGAAGGAGATAACTCCCCAACGCAGGCCGCGAGACGCGATTGACCTGGCGCGACCTTCGAGCGGAATGCGGGGACGCCGCTGCCATCGCTATTTTGACCACAACAGCACTGGAGCAACTCAGCAAAAAAGCACACGGTGTTTCTGACGGGCGGGAGAGGGGGGCCTCGCTGCCAGAGGAGCAGCCGCCGCGCGAAACGCGCCCATCCTCGCGCCCATGGGGCCAGCCGCACGCAGCAAGCCAACTCGCCAACCCAGACCGCATGGCACGATTCTCTTGGCGCAACCTTGGAGTAGACTGCGGAGAAGCCGCCGCCATCGAAATTTGAAGCCACATCGGCACAGGAGCATCCCAACGAAATTCGCATGGACTTTCTTGCGTGAGGAAGGTCTGGGTGCCAGGGGATCTGCCGCCGCACGACGGAACGCGACTATCCTCGCGCCCCTAGCGCCAACCGCATAGCGAAAGCACGCTCGCCAGCCCAGACCGCAGAGGGCGATTATCCTGCCGCGGCCGTTGGGCGTTGACTTTTTTTGGTTTGGCGCTCGACCCGTCCAAAGCCCCCCACGCGCCTCTGGGGGTGAAGCCCTCCAGGAGGCACCCCCGTTGGGACGGAGAAAAAACCGCGCGCGATTTTGTTTGCTGGCTTCGAAACTTTCGCCGCCGCGCGCTGGGACATCCGCGAGCTGCGAGATCATCCTCGCATGGCTTTCGTCGGAGTCCCCCTACCATGTTGCGGCTTGGAAAAGAAAGCGCTCCGCATCACTAATCCCTCCTCCTTCTCTAACCCCCCTCCCCCATCCCTCCTCCTTTCCCCGTGCTTGCATCGCGGCAGCTCAACTCACGCCTTGCATGATTCCGCACGCGCGTGAGCATCGCCGCCGCGCGTCGGCGAAGTGCGACGCTTACCTGTGCTTGCAAGACGTTGCACAGCATCTTCAAAAAAAAGGATACCACAAGCCAGCATATGAGGGGGACGCCCCTACGTATACATATATATATATATATATATGTATATATATAACACATATACATGTATATATGTATATATACACATACGAATGTATATACATACAGTTCAAGCTATGCGCTACATACATGTCAACCTCTGTGCTACATATATGCTTCTGAGGATATTCCTGCGTTGCGGGGGGAAGCCCCTGTATCATCTGGGCGCGCATATGCGCATGCACTGCACACGAAGAAGGAGAGAGAGGAAAAAAAAACAAAAAAAAAAAAAAAAAAAAAAAAAAAAAAAAAAAAAAAAAAAAAAAAAAAAAAAATGAAATCTGCTCGTGGCTGGCCACAGGACGCGTTGCGGCTCGCTGTTGGCGACCCATGCTGCACGAGCTGACGGACTATGTTGTCACTGGGCCGCCATCATGACCTGCGGCATCTGCGCGGCCCGATGGGGGTGTCCTGAAACGAACTGATCTAGTACGGACCAGTGACATCTGGGAAGATATCATGGCCCCCAAGCAAGCGAGACGCACACGACACGGGCTGGAAGCTTTCGGTTGATCAGCCACAAGCCACTGGGGAAACGCCTGCCACCACTAACGCACTACAAGAACGCCTCACTACTCCGTTTTGCCTTCGCCTTCTGCTCCTCCTGGCGCTCGGGGCCGCTCGCAGCGCTAGAAGTCGAAGCCGCGGCCGCGTCGCCCATCTTGGACAGGTCACCAGCGATCATCTTGGCGCCCTCTCAGACCGCTTCGAATGGCAGGATACAGTGAGCAACACGCAGGGTGAAACCGCAGGATCCAATTCTGGACGTCGTTCACTGTTCCGTAGTCCCCCTGTTTTGCATCAAGGCCCTTTTGCGTTTCTTCCCATGCCTTCTTCCCCCGTGAGAAGCCCCCCTCCTTCATTTTTCCCTCCTTCTGTTCTTCCTTCGCATCCGTCTTCGTATTCCCCTTCCTTCTTGAGTCCTCCTTCCTTATTCCCTCCTTGCTCGCCTTTCTCTGTCATCCTCTTCTCCCACCCTTCCTTTTTTTTTCCTCCTCGATACGTCCCCCAACTCCCTTTTCAAGAAAGGTGCCCTGCAACGACCCTTTGCCATGGCCCCGCCGAGCTCCGTCTCCGCCGTTGGGCGCAGGCCGATCTCCTGGGCGATCTGGGCCGTCATGGTCTCGAACCCTCCAGGCGGCAAACCTGGAGCTAGAGACTGCCAGTGCGTCCACATCCGCCGCTCCTCGCGGGGCTGCAGTTGGTTCAGGGCTGCCGAAGCAAGATGGAGACGGGGGGGAACTGCCAATCTCAGACAAGTAGCCACAAGAATAAGAGAGAGGAAGAGAAAGAGGAAAAGAGCCAACACATAACACAACACAAGGGCAAGACATATAAGGGTCAGCATATTTCCCGAGTCGAACTATAGAACACGATTTACTTTTTAAGAGGATGTGATGGTCCATAGATCTGCTAGGGTAGATATTCCCATCATCTTCGACATCCTCACCAATATTTATCAGGGCGGTCGCCATCGCCACGAGCTGCAAAGATATCTGGAGGGAGGGCCTCAGCATGGGCCGAGGACCAAAGGCAAAAAAGAAGATTGGATGGTCATGGCTTGGCTAAGATGGAATGCCAGACAACGAATGAGTTCAAAAACCAAAAATCTCCTTCCAGAAACCAGCGAGGGCGCCACTCTTCATCCCGTTCTCGAATCCAACATTGACGCCGGTCCTGAAGCCCTGCGCGTAGGCGGTCTGCCACAGCGCCGATTCGCTCGGCGTCAGCGCTCTCGTCACCACTGCCATTGTGGCACCCGTTGCTGAGCCCGTTGCTGCTGCATCTGCTGGGACCGCTGCATCTGCTGAGGCTGCCGCCGCCGCTGCATCTGCTGATGCTGCCACCCCCGCTGCATCCGAGGCTGAGGCTCCAATTTTTGTGGGCGCTTCTTTGCCCGGGCACTGGGGCCCCTTGGGACTCTCGGCAAGCCCTGGGTCTTCTGGTGAGCTGGCGGCGGCGCGGGCGGCGCTGGCAAAGGCACTGATGACGGCGCCTCTTCTCGACCGCCACGCTGCCCATTTGGCGGAACCCAAGTCGACGCTTGCCGCGCGGGCGCTGGGGGCGGCGGCACTGGAGGCGCTGGCGCGCACCGAGACATCGGCGGCGGAAACTGCGGAGGCGCTGGCTGCAGCTGACCGCGCGGATGCGCTGGCTGTGGTTGCGGCGGCGGATGCTGCGGAACTGTTGGCTGCAGCTCGCCGATCGGCCGCGTTGGTCGCAGTTGTGGCGGTGGCGGATGCTGCGGGGGCGTCGGCTGCAGCTGATCGCGCGGACGCGCTGCCTCTGGTCGCGGCGCCTGTTGTCTCCGAGGCGATGGCTGCAGCTGACCGAACGGGCGCTCTGGCTGCGGTTGCCTGCGCGAGGGCGCTCTCTTTTCTCGTGGCGGCTGTCGCTGCGGAGGCGCTGAGTGTGGTTCTGGCACCTGCCGCTGCGCAAGCGCTAGCTGTGGCTCCGGGTGCGGCTGTGGCGCGCCTGCCTGCGGCAGCGCCGCACGCGTGCTCCGATCCGCTGTCCACGAGCCCCGCTTGTCTTCATCATCGCTGTCGGACGGCTGCGCGGCTAGCGGCCCGCCCTCGGCAGCCGCAACACGCGGCGGGGGCGCCGGCGCATCGGCAGCGGCTGGCGAAGCCGACGCCGACGCGGCGCCCAGCGCCGCCTCACCACCCATGCGACTCGCTACCCCCGCGGGCCGTCGAACAAAGGCCCCCCTGGCGGGTTGCGCGCTGGAGCCACAACAGTTTCGGCGCTGCGGGGTTTCTGAAGGAGGACCTGCGTCGGGCATTGCATCGCTGCACATCATCGCTCGTCGCGCCGAAGGAAAAAAACGCGCGCTTTTTTTTAAAACGGGCATCGAGGCCCCCACCGCCGATCGCTGGGACACCCGCGCGCTGCGAGATCATTCTCGCGCCCCCCCCCCCAGGACCCATGGAAGAGAAAACTCCCCAACGCAGGCCGCGAGACGCGATTATCCTGGCGCAACCTTGGAGTGGGCTGCGGGGGCGCCGATGCCATCGGCATTTGAAGCCACGGCAGGACTGGGGCAACCCTGCAAAAAAAAAATGCGTTTCTGAGGGGCGGGAGAGGGGGGCCTCGTTGCCAGAGGAGCAGCCGCCGCACGAAACGCGCCCATCCTCGCGCCCCTGGGGCCAGCCGCACGCAAAAAAGCACACTCGCCAACCCAGACCGCAATGCACGATTCTCTCGGCGCAACCTTGGAGTAGACTGCGGAGAAGCCGCTGCCATCGAAACTTGAAGCCACAGAGGCACCGGAGCACCCCAACGAAATTCGCATGGACGGTCTTGTCGGAGGAAGATCTGGGTGCCAGGGGATCTGCCGCCGCACGACGGAACGCGACCATCCTCGCGCCCCTAGCGCCAACCTCATAGCGAAAGCACACTCGCCAGCCCAGACCGCATGGAGCGATGATCCTGGCGCGGCCGTTGGGCGTTGACTTTTTGGTTTGGTGCTCGACCTGCCCAAAGCCTCCCACGCGCCTCCGGGCGCGAAGCCCCCCAGGAGGCACCCCCGTTGGGCTGGAGAAAAAAACGCGCGCATTTTGTTTTAACTGGCTTCAAAACCCCCACCGCCGCGCGCCGCGCGGTAGGACATCCGCGCGCTGCGAGATCATCCTCGCACGGCCTCTGTCGGAGCCCCCCTACAATGTTGCGGCTTGGAAGAGAAAGCTCTCCGCATCACTAATCCCTCCTCCTTTCTGAACCCCGCTCATCCCTCCTCATTTCCCCACGCATGCATCGCGACATCTCAACTCGCCGGCGCTTGACTCCGCACACGCGTGAGCCCCGCCGCCGCGCGTCGGCGACGCGCGATGTTTACCTGCGCCTGCAAGACGCGGCACAGTATCTTCGAAAAAGAAACCCACCAGCCAGCATATGAGGGGACGCCCCTACGTGTATATATATATATATATACACGTGTATATATATATATATATATATATATATATATATGTACATGCATACATATACACAAATACATTCATAAATTTATATGTATATATGTATATATACACACATACGTATGTATCTATACAAATATATCAAGTTTGCGCTACATACACGTCGATCCATGCGCTACAAATATGCTTCTGAAGATACTCCTGCGTTGCGGGGGGACGCCCCTGTATCATCTGGGTGCACATATGTACATGCACTGCACACGCAAAAACTAATTGAAATCTGCTCGCAGCTGGCTACAGGACGCGTTGCTGCTCGCTGCTGGCGAACCATGCTGCGCGAGCTGACGGGCAATGTCTTCCTTCCTCCACCTTACCTCATCATGTTCCTTGGGGCCTCTCGGGGTCCTTGGTCACTGCTGCCTCTGCTGCTCTGCTGATGTTGCTGCTGCGAGCGGGCGAGCAAAAGTGGAGCAGGAGGAATTTGTCCCTCATCATCCGCTAGCGTTTGAGGTCAACTGTCAATCAGTTGGCCTCGGCCCTCGGCCGAACTACGACGCGAGGGAAGTGGGGCCGCTCCGCTCTCAGGGCGCAGCGGCCACATCCTCGACTCCTCACTCTTCGCCCCACAGCCATTGTAGGATGGGCCCTTCGGGCCGGGCTGGCTGGGCGTCGACGGCAGCAGCGTCGGAACGCGAGCTATGAGGCCCCCCCTCACTCCCCTCCTCCCCCCCCCCCTCCTCCTCCTCCTCGCCGGGCATCTCGCGAGCGGCCAGCGCCGCTGGATTCCTTGCAGCGCCCCCTGCGAATGCGCTGGGATCCCCCAGAAGCGGAGGGCGAGTTGGAGGACAACGGAGATGGGAGAAGGAAGAGGGGAGATCATGCAGGTGAGGATGAGGAGGTCATCCTCATCCGCAGCATCTCCCCCCCCCCCCTCCACTTCCCCGCCCCCCCCCCCCCCCTCCCTCAGGAAGTGGGGGGGAATTGGGCGGGGAGAAGGCGACGAGGAAGAGGAGGAGGAGGAAGGTTGCAGGAAGGAGGTTTACAAGTGTTAGAGGATCACTCCTCCTGCAAGAGCAACTTCGACTTCGACTGCGTCCTCTGCCGCTGCTGCTGCTGCTGCCGCCGCTGCTGCCACCTCGGATGCCGAACCCACTTGCCCGTCAGGGTGAACTTCGGCGCCGCCGCCGCGGCCCTCGCCGCCTTCGCCGCCCTCCTCTTCTTCTGCCCCTGACCTCCTCTCCTCTTCTGGGGCCTCCTCTGCCGATGGGTCGGATTGGGCTGGGGCTCGGGCTGGGGCGGCTGCTTCTTCGGCGGCGGCCGCGGCGGTGGTCCAGGCGGTGACTTCGGCCGATGGTGCTCCTTCTTCGGCGGCGGCCGCGGCGGCGGCCCAGGCGGTGACTTCGGCCGATGGGCCGCCCACTTGGGTCGTCGATCCAGTCGTCGACGCATCAGCGACGCATCAGCGATGCGCCCGCTGCCCAGCGCCCCAGGGTCCCAGGGCCCAGGAGATGCGTGGGCTACCGTGCTACATGTTCAACTCAGCTCACCCACTTGAACCCGTTTGGGCGGCCTGGATTGTTCTTCCTCATCGTCGGCTTCTCTGTCTGCCACCGCCGCTTCGCCTCGTTCCAGTACTCGCGCACCCATGCCCAGGAACCGCTGGACCCGGAGTCGGACGACGAGCTCTGCTCGGGGCTCCTGGGCCGCCCGGGCCTACGCCAGTCCCGGGAATCCCAAGACCAGGAGTCGCGGCCCTAGGAGTCCCACGACCACCAACCGCGGCCCCAAGAGTCCCACGATGACCACCGGGTCCAGCTCCTGCTTCTGCTTCTGCTTCTGCTAATGCTGGTGCTGGTGCTGGGGTGCCTCTTCCTCCTCCTCGCCCTAGTCCTGGAGCGGCCCCTCATCCTGCAGTCTCAGGGGATGCCAGTTATACTCCAACACCGACGAGCAAGTTACATCATGGGCCTTGAGTTGGTGACTAACGCACTTCAGGCTTCGCCTTGGACGCGATTTCACCAGCCCAAGCAGCGCCCCGCTTCCCACATGTGTCATACTCTGTCATGACAAGCAGGGGGGGGGGCGCCCCTGGTTCACCTGGCTGTCTTCTCAGGGGGACGCCCCGCTTCCCATGTATGTCTATCATAGTAGCCGCCTCTGACATCGTATATCTGTCTGCCTACATTGATGCACATGTCGCCTAAACTCCCTGGTTTCATAGGGTCCTGCTGGCGTTGAACGACGGTCCGCGACGACAACGACAACGACGGGCGACCGACCGATCGACCGCCAAAGGGACACCCCCACACCACGGCAATTCTCCGACACGCTCCGCAACGGCATTCCAAGAAAACTCCGACACGATTTATATATATATATATATATATAACCATAGAAAAAAGTTTTAGATATATGTATATATATATATATAAATATATATTATATATGTATATTTTTTTTATGTTTTATATATTATATATATATATAAAAAAAAAAAAAAAAAAAAAAAAAAAAAAAAAAAAAAAAAAAAAAAAAAAAAAAAAAAACTACCTGCAGACGCCCTGCAGCCATCGCTGCGGCTGCCGCGCGCCCCGCATGGACGGGGGCCCTCCGCGCGCGCAGCAAGGGCCGAAACTGGCTACGGAAGCTGGGGCAAAGAGGATGGGCGGCCTCACTACGCACCGAGGATGCTTCCTCCGTCCTCACCACTTTCCCCCCTCGGGAGGGAATGGGCCTACCTGGCGCCGAATGAACAGTCACGAGCCCATTCTGGAACCAAAAAACACGCTCTCGAGTGGCACCGCGCAGCGCCACCTCTGTGCACGCACGCCTGTCCATGTTATGTACGCGTGTGTGTATAGAATAGGATTGGATGTGTATGTGTATATATATATATATACATGTATATGTATATAAACTACTATTGAATATATATATATATATATATATATATATATATGTATACACATAACATATGAAGATTCGCGCGACGGCCTGGTTCGGCGGCTGCTGAGGGCGAGCTGGTGCGACGCCGCAGCGGCCGGCGGCGGTTTGTCGCGGCGACATGGGGGGTTCCACCGAACACGATACTCACAGCAACAGCGTTCCTCAGAACTGCAAAACGTTGGGCTTCTTGTCGCGTGGCTGGAAAGAGGAGGATCGCGATCCCTCTGGGCGTGCTCCGTGTGCCAGCAGTCTGGCGGCGATGGAGGTCCTGACTATGTCGACGGTGACGGCTGCGACACAGTGCACGAGTAAGACCACGCGCGAGATAGCGAGAGACAGAGTGTTGGTGCTGCAAGGAACCCCCCCAGGGCTTCCCAGGAGTCCCAAGGGGTCGGCGGTGCGGCGTAAGCCCATGAATCACACGAAAACTGTTGGATCAGCACATGGTCCGCATGGGCTGGCGCCACCTACGCAATGTCGGCGACGGCCTACTGTATATATCTATATATGTATAAATACATTTTGGCAGTCGCGGCCGAGCCCCAGCGGGCACACATGATCGTGATCTCCATACTCTGGTGGGACACGAAGTCGTATGCGGCACCGCCCCGTCGACACGAATACCACGAGAACCGATAGGCCTCTAGGTAAGCTCCACCGCCGAGGGAGCGGTCGCATGCGGCCCCCACCCTCCACCTCATTTCGGCATGCCACTCGCGCGCTTCGTGGCCATGTTGGGAAATCCACCGAAGGCTATACTCACAGATGCCATCATCACAGCTGCATATGATTGGGTCGCTCGCCAAAATAATGTCCCACCCATCCTGTGGTGGTGAGTCCACATGTTGAAGAGACAGCGCCCCGCGACTCCTCCTCCTCCTCCTCCTCCTCCTCCTCCTCCTCCTCCTCCGCCTCCTCCTCCTCCTCCTCCTCCGCCTCCGCCTCCGCCTCCGCCTCCTCCTCCTCCTCATCATCATCATCCTTCGCCTCCGCCTCGGCCTCCGCCTCCTCCTCCTCCTCCTATTCCTCCTCCTCCTCCTCATCATCATCATCAGCATCATCAGCATTATCATCATCATCATCATCATCATCATCATCATCATCAGCAGCAGCATCATCAGCAGCATCATCATCATCATCAGCATCATCAGCATCAGCATCAGCATCAGCATCAGCATCATCATCATCATCGTCATCATCATCATCATCAGCAGCAGCAGCATCATCATCATCCCCGCCTATGCCCTTCGCATGTCAACAATGTTGACACACACACGCCTCATGCGTTTCATGACCCCAGCTTCACGCCCCAGAGGGAGCGTTCACATGTGGGCATCATGCCTGTCTCGACACACCCCTCATATGCTCCAGTGGCACGTGTTTTCGACGTGGCACCAGTGGGAGCTCCACCGAAGGCCCTAAGGGAGCGTTCGCATGTGGGCGTCGCGCCCGTTTCGGCACACCCCTCACACGCTTCATGGCCCCAAAGGGAGCTCCACCGCAAAGGGAGCGTTCGCATGCGGCCCACACCCCCACCCCACCTCATTTCGGCGTGCCATTCGCGCGGTTCGTGGCCCTGTGGGGAAACCCACCGAAGACCATACCCACGGCAACGGTACTCACAACTGCATATAGCTGGCCCCTTCTCCAGGATATGTGTTTTCTGGGCGCGCCAGGGCACCCACCCAAGCGACATCCGTGCCGTCGACTCGCGCCGCCGTTTCGAGGAGCGCTCAGCGTGGCCGAGCGGGAAGCCTGCCATGCCAGCCGATGCGGGGCGGCATGGTGGCAGGGGAGACAGGAGGAGGAGGAAAGAAGGGAGGGAGGAGAGGAGGAGGAGGAGGAGCATAGCTGCCCCGATACGCAACACGCAACATGTAGCCTATTGCTACGGAGCTTAACACGTAGATTGAAAACGTAGGTATGGCGCGGTACGTTCGCCAAACGTGGGCCAACACGCTGAGCCAACACGCAATGTATTGACACGGACGTTTTGAGCACGGTACGCGTGAGCCTCCAGGTAAAATCACCCGAACGCGCGCGCGGCGATATTCCGCGCCCTGGAGCCCCGGAGGCGGGCAGCGTGAGTCACCGCTGGGGCAGCGCTGACAGCTCCACGCCCTTCTGCTCGACGCATAGCGCTGCGGCCAGCTTCGATCTTTCGCCTCGACTCACACGTCTCCGCCATTGCCTGCTGGGGCCGGAAACGGGGACTGCGTCCTCGCCGTCAGAGCCCGAGCCGTCGCTGACGTCGAACTGGTTCTCGTCCGCCATGCTGTCCCCGCAACAGTTGTCCGGAAAGTTAAAGACGATGCATGCCTGCAGCAGATTCATGACGCCGCAAAGACCAGCAAGACCTGGAAGATGAGTATGCCAGCCATGCACCATTCCCTGGTCCCCTAGTCCCTCACCCGCCAGGCGCGGAAAGGGTCTTTTTGGAGTCACAGCGTGCGCCGCATATCAGGGTCGTCGTCGCCGCCCACATCCATGCCTTCCTCCTCCTCCTCCTCCTCCTCCTCCTCCTCCTCCTCCTCCTCCTCCTTCACAGGCCAAGCCTGCCCACGGACCATGCAACCTATGACCTCCCAGTCCCCCTCAGCACCTCCCTGGACGCGCGCCACCTGGAACCTCAGGACCATGCAGTAGTAGGTGAGCACGCATCTCCACATCTGCCTCCAGAGGGTCTCCACCAACTGGGACTTTCGAAAGAAGACGGTGCTGATATCCTGATGCTCGAGCATCTCCATCTCACGGAGAAAGTGGGCCCCCTCCTCCTTCGAGACGGTGGCTTTGATCGAGCGGCAGGATGATGGCTGCTCATCCTGAAACCACCGCGCGCGATCTCCACCCGATGCCAGTGCCCGTGACGGTGAAGTAATCGAAGACGTTCTCTGCCTTCTCGTGCTCCACGCCGAGAGCGCACTCGTCAACGATCACTGTGCGAAAATCGTCACAGAGCTCTCGCCACCGCCCAACCTCCGCTGGAGCCCGACCGCCCCCGCGGGCCGTGGGCTCCTGCTCCCGCGGGGCTTCCAGCGGAAATCAGCAACGCTCGTGGCTGCACACGCCCTCCCGGCACTCCGCGTCCCCGCCGACCCCGAGCTCCTCACCGCAGCACCCGTCGAAGGTGAAGCCGTCCACCCAACACTCAGGGTTCCCCCGGTGGGCCTCGGCCGGAGCCAGCGTCGGGGCCTCGGTGGGGGCCCCGCGTGGCGCTGGCTAGGTCTCTGGCCGCCCCCAGGGGTTCAGCCCCCTGTCGTCCCTGTGCTGAGCGAAATTGCTCAGGGCCGCGCACTGGACGAAGTCGGTGCACCTGCACTCCACCCTTCTGCACTGGCAAGAACATCAGGACTACGCTCGGCACGGACAGCAGGCGCATGCCGAACTATATGTATTTATATACATATATATATATATATATATATATATACATATATACATATACATGTGTATATCTACATATATATATATATATATATATATATTCGTCAGCTGCACCCCCCTCGTGAGTGCTGCGTAGAATCCCTGGACGCCAGACCCCGACCGCACCACAGCAAGGAAAACGAGAAAGATGTAGCCCATGGTCTGCGAGACCGCGCCTGTTGTAGAAGAAACTCACCATCATCGCCCCCGTGACGGCATGCGAAGCGGCGATGGTGCAGACCACCTTCTGCCTCGCAAGTCGGCCCGAGAGCGACGCGGCCGAGTTCGACACCACAGCCTGGACCTGGATGACTTGTCGCACCGCCCAGAGCCGCCGCAGCCGGTGGCAGCATCTCGCGCACCGCACGGCCGCCGCTGCTCGGCGGCGACTGCCGCGGACCTCGGCCTCATCCAGAAGCCCCAGGCGGCCGCGACCCGGGCAGGCAGGCGACGGCCAGGGGGCGCCGGGTGCTGCGGCAGCTGGCGCGCGCGCGCTCGGCGCGCGGAGGGCCCTGCGCGCGGCCGCGGCGGCTCCGCGCGCGGGCTTGAGCCCAAACGGCAACGGACCAATCGGGGACCGTCTTGGGCATCCTGGAGGCCATCCTGGCTCTCTCGCAGGCGATGGCTTGCAAGAGAGAAAAAGGTGAGGAGGGAGATTCAAGCAGGGCGTCCCATATTGATTCCCGCGTTGTCCGTTTCCCACTTGCGGTCCTGTCGGGGCCCAGGCGGGACGGGAACTAGCAAACAGCGGTACGAACAGCTGCGATGATGGCTGGAGAGGCCTTCTCGGGGGTCCGTTGCGGGCTCTTTGGGGGTCGTCTTGTGGCTCTGTTGGACAGTCTTGGGGCCTTCTGGGGCCGTCGTGGGGCCCTCCTAGGGCTCTCTTGGGCCCTCTTGGGGACCACCTATGTCCCTCTTGGAGCTCTCTCGAGGATCTGTTGGGGCCCTCTGGTGCCGCTATTGGGCCGTCTTGGGACCCTCGTGGGCCATCCTGTGGCTTTCTTTGGCCTTCGTGGCCTTTCTTGGGAGCCTCTGTGGCCATCTTGAGGTTTGGGGCCTCGTGGGTCTTAGTGGACGCTGTTCGAACCAACAAAAGAAACGAGCATGCTGAAAATGCACGTTTCCCGAGAAAGGAATTGGACGATTTTTTGCTCTTGGATGTTCTCTTGGGGGCCTCTGGCGGCATCATCGCGGCCTCTTGGGCCGTTTGGGGACCGTCTGAAACCGTCTGGAGGCCATCCTGGCTCTCTCTCGGAAGCGTTCTGGAAGCCATCTCAGGCCGTTCTGGGTCATTTTGCAGCTTCCTGAGGCCGTCCGTGTCGCCTGGAGCCGCAACTGCAAGGCTTCCGCATGCTTCTGCCGACCTTCCGCCCGTGTCCAGGGCCAGATTTCGAAAGGTGCGCCCCCAGGCCCCCCATAGGGGAGTACTGAACGGGAACCCCTCCGATAACAAGCGGATGGTCACCGATGTGGCTCTGCTGCAGAAGCCTGCAAGTAGCCAACTCTGGAAACCTTGAACCACAAACCTTGCTCTCTTGTGGGCGCATCTTCTGCCTCCGCCAGGCTCCGCCAGCCTCTCGCCGGCTTCCGCCCGCGGATCCTCCGCCGTTTCACCTCCGGCAGAGTTCGCCGACCGTCCCGCCGCCCTCCGCCGAGGAAGAACCGCCAACACTTCCCAGAGCGCCCCAAGCGAAGTCGGGGCGCCTTCTGGGCGTCCGACTGGGTGTTCAGCCTCACCATGGCTATGCCAGACTTCCGGCCGTTGGGCTTCGTGAGCAGCTGGACCTGGCTTCTCGGGCGATGGGGGCTGTGCTGCTGCCCTGCCCGTCGCGGCACGGTGAAGCACTGACATCGGGATGCGGCAGGAGGGCAGGACCAGTCAGCATCGAATCGGGAAACCTGGTCAAACCGGAATGTGCGACGGATCTGGCTGCATCGGCACGGAGCCGAGACCGAATCGGATCGGCTGTGCCAGGACGCACGACAGCGCCATGCGAGCATCGGGCCGCATCGCATCGTCGGAAAGCCGAGACTGAGTCGGATCGGGCCGGTCGAAATCGATGTCAAAAATCGGATCGATCGGATCGAAAGGAGCCCTGCGAGGGTGCTGGGCCCTGACGAGGGGGAGGCGGCAGCGATTTCAAGCGGCAAGCGCTGCAGGGCGGTCGGGAGGACGGAGACGTGAGGTGCGCTTCCGATCGTGCGCTGCACCCCATGCTCGTCGTCGTCGTCGTCGTCGTCGTCCGTCGGGTTGGGAGGGCGGAGACGAAGGGGTGCGGGCATCAGCAGAAGAAAGCTAGTCCTGAGGGAGACGGGCCCTTCGGTAGCAACGCATGGGAGCCTCCCATACCATCTGGCTGGCTCTTAAGAACCGACGCTCGTCGACGCTACTCGGCGCTGAATCGACGCTAGTCGGCGCTAATTGACGCTAAATCAGTCAGCGCCATCTCATCGATGACCAGACGCTACGCGAGGCCGATCGACGCTGAAGACCGAATTGAGTGGGCACACAACACTCCCAAGAGTTGCTACCGACAAGGCTCCGAGATCTTGACGCCGCTTCCCCTGCCCCTGGGGCGCTCTCAACGTGCTCCGGGACCGTCGGAAAGCTGCTCGGGAAGCCCCAGGGCCTGGGACCCGCTTCCCTCGGGGCCCGTCTCCTCCGTGGCGAGGGCAGCCTGGGAGGCAGGCGGGCGCCAGAACGAGGGGTGCGGGCAGGGGTGAAGGAGGGGCGGAAGCCGAAGCCTGGCGGCTCCGCTGTCGTCGGCTTCCACTTCTCGCTCCCTGTCGCCTGCGCCTGTCGGGCTTGAGCCGGGTCCAGCCGCGAGAGTGGATCGGGCCGGAAGCGGAACGCAGCGGATCGCCAGCGAAGTCGCCCTGAATCGAATCGAAGTCGGATCGCCGCGCCCGGCCCTGGCCGTGCCCGGCCGACGCAGGCGGCGGCGAATCGGATCCGGATCAAGATCGCGGCCCCTGGCCAATCGGATCGCATCCGAGTCGGATCGTAGGCTGCCCTGCCTGCCCGAGGTTCTGCCCGCGCCCCAGCCTGAGCATGGGTGCTGCCTGCTCCAAAGGGTCGGCCCGACGGGCTGCTCCTTCCTGCCTCAATTCCTCAGCCTGTTCCGACCGCGTCGGGCCCGGTGTCGACGGCATCCACGACGTCGTACTTGGAGAAGAAGCAATACACGTCCTCGCTCCGGCCGCACTCGAATGACAAGCTGTGGGCGCTGACGACGATGCGAAGATCGATCACCAACGCGCAGTCGTGGCTGGCTGGAGAGAGCGAGAGGGTCGTATCTTGAACAGCTGGAGTGGGCCGTCCTCCGTCGAAAACCTGCAAACGTCCGAAGGTGAAGAGGCGGATATGAGCCGGTCCAGAAACCCTGAACCGAAAACACCTGATAGAGCCACGAACCCAAGCCTTGGAGCGCAGGTGAGCAGGATTTGCGAGAAAGACAAAAAAGTCAGGGGAGAATTCAAGCAGGGCGTCTTATCGGCCACCGTGCCGCGAGTCACGAGCTGGAGTGGTCTCAGGTTCCCTGTTGTCCTCTGTGCTGAGCCCTGCGGGTTGAATCCGCCGACCCCTTGTGGGTCTCTAGGCGTGTGAGATAGTTCCCCCCCCTAACCCCCCCCATGGGACCCCAAACCGACGATTTGACCCCCCCCCCTGGGCCCGGCCCGAGCGAACCACGGGCTCTTTTGGACCCAAAAGGGGCTCAAGAAGGGCCAAGAAGGGGAGGGGAAAGGAGAGAGGGGGGAGGGGGGGGGCAGGGGGGGGGGACAGGAGAGAGGAAGGGCGGGGGGGGGGCAGGAGAGAGGGAGGGGAGAGGGGGGGATGGACAGGAGAGAGGGGGGGAGGGGCAAGCTAGGTGCGCTCGCGTCATATCTGACATCCTACCCCTCCCTCCCATCCCTTACCATGGCGCAGATCCCCTCTCTACTCGCACATTCGGATGTCGAGCAGGGCAATGGTCCCGAAAGGGTACGCGATGCATTGTAGAGCACGGCATGGCATGGCGTAGAAGTGCACCGCGGAACGTAGCATCAACCTAGCATTGCATTGCATGCCGTGGCATGGCACGGGAAATGACGCCAGCGCTGCAGCGGGAGCACGAGTCGAAACGAGCGGAAGCACGGAAATGAGGCCAGCGCTGCAGCGGGAGCACGATCCGGAACGAGCGGAAGCACGCCGGAATCGGCCCGGGAGGCTCCTGGGCGCCAGAAGCAGACATTCAGCATTTTCAAAAGAAGAATGTGTATTGGAATGGTTATTTTTCGGCGCCGCCTCGGAACTCGATTTTCCGGCGCCGGCCGGAACCGGCTCCGGACCCGGCCCGGGCGCCGGCCCGGGCGCCGGCTCGGGCGACCGGCCCGGGCGCCAGCTCGGGCGCCGGCCCGGGCGTCGGAATCGGCTCGGGAGGCCTCCCAGGCGCCGGAAGCAGAAATTCAGCATTTTCAAAAGAAAAATGTGTATTAGAACGGCCTTTTTTCGGCGCCGCCTCGGAACTCGATTTTCCGGCAGCGGCCGGAACCGGCTCCGGACCCGGCCAGAGCGCCGGCCCAGGCGCCGGCTCGGGCGTGCAGCCCAGGCGCCGGCGGAAATGATGCCAGCGCTGCAGCGGGAGCACGATTCGGAACGAGCGGGGCCCGAAAATGAGGACGGCGCCTCAGCGAGAGAAGCATTTCGGAAAAAAATGCAGGCGAAAACCCAACTCGGGGAAACCTGTGTAAAAAAAAATTATCCTAGCGAAGGGCCCAACCATATGCAAGTGCGAGTGCCGCCGGGCAGGCGGGACGCAGCAAGGGAAATTCCCGATGGGGCCACGAAACGAGTGAGGGGTGTGCCAAAGTGGGGCGGCGCCGCCATGCGAACTGCGCCACTGGGACCGTAGGTTGAGCTCCCTGTGGGGCCACGAAACGTGTGAGGGGTGTGCCAAAGTGGGGCGGCGCCGCCATGCGAACTGCGCCACTGGGACCGTAGGTTGAGCTCCCTGTGGGGCCACGAAACGTGTGAGGGGTGTGCCAAAGTCGGGGGCGCCGCCATGCGAACTGCGCCACTGGGACCGTAGGTTGAGCTCCCTGTGGGGCCACGAAACGTGTGAGGGGTGTGCCAAAGTGGGGCGGCGCCGCCATGCGAACTGCGCCACTGGGACCGTAGGTTGAGCTCCCTGTGGGGCCACGAAACGTGTGAGGGGTGTGCCAAAGTGGGCGGCGCCGCCATGCGAACTGCGCCACTGGGACCGTAGGTTGAGCTCCCTGTGGGGCCACGAAACGTGTGAGGGGTGTGCCAAAGTGGGGCGGCGCCGCCATGCGAACTGCGCCACTGGGACCGTAGGTTGAGCTCCCTGTGGGGCCACGAAACGTGTGAGGGGTGTGCCAAAGTGGGGCGGCGCCGCCATGCGAACTGCGCCACTGGGACCGTAGGTTGAGCTCCCTGTGGGGCCACGAAACGTGTGAGGGGTGTGCCAAAGTCGGGCGGCGCCGCCATGCGAACTGCACCACTGGGACCGTAGGTGGAGCTCCCTATGGGGCCACGAAACGTGTGAGGGGTGTGTCATGATGATGACGATGGGAGGGGGGAGGAAGGAGGGGGAGGAGGAGGAGAGGAGGGACGCGGGCCAACGTCTCTTCAAAACGAGGACCCAACACCACGGGATAGTTGGGAACAATACGCGGGGGGGGGTCGAATACTCCCAAGCCGTCATCAGGGGAAGAGGGAGAGTAGTATTCATATTGGGAAATTGTGGACAGGAGAGAGGGGGGGGGGGGAGGTGAACGAGAGAGTGGGGAGTGGGGGGTGGGACAGAGAGGAGTGTTGGGGGGAAAGAGAAAGGAGAGGGTGGGGGGGGGCAGGAAAGAGGGGGGGTGACAGGAAGGAGAGTTTTGGCAGGGGGGGTTCACAGGAGTAGAGGGGGAGAGAGGGGGGGGAGAAATGAGGGGGAGTGGACAGGAGGGAGGGGGGGGGGGGGGAGGACTAAGGAAGAGGTGGAGGGGGGGGACGGGAAGGGAGAGGGGGGGGGGGGGGGGAGGGACAGGAGAAAGGGGGGGACAGGAGAGAGGAGGGGGGTTCTGGGGGGGGCCGGGATCATCACCATCTCCATCACCATCACCATCACCATCGTCACATCACCATCATCACCATCATCATCATCATCATCATCATCATCATCATCATCATCATCGTCATCATCATCATCATCGTCATCATCATCATCATCAGCAGCATCAGCATCATCATCATCAACATCATCATCATCGTCATCATCAGCATCAGCATCACTAACATCATCATCATCAGCATCATCATCATCATCATCATCATCATCATCATCATCATCATCATCATCATCATCATCATCATCATCATCATCATCCGGAGCGCCCCAGATCGGCGGCACTGGCCAGAGGCCACTGCAATAACTCATCGTCGCACCACCAGACGTGTCGTCAGGGCGGGCCGGGGGTTCGCCCGAGACTTCCTCACCCCTTGTGCTCCTGAAGCTTGTAATGTACAACAGTTGCGCGTAAGGTGGAAGGTCCTTTTCAAGATGGGTTTCTCGTTAGAGCGCCGCGCACGCTTCTCACAAACATGGCAAACATGTGCAAGGATGGTTGGTGGGCGGCACGTTTCCAAAATGGGGCGCTCGCCTGAGGCGCCACGCGCACCCGTCTTGAAAATTTCAAAACAGCTAAACAGATGGGGGGGCGCCACCTGTACAAAACGAAGCCCCCACCTTGTCGCCGCGCACACTCGTCTAATAAAACAGCAGCTGCACAGATGGAGGCAGCTCCTTTGTCAAAATGAGGGTCCAGCTAGCACCTGTCACGACCCGAGATTACGGATGTCGAAACAGCTACACACATGGAGGGCGGTGCCTGTCCTTTTCAAAGCGGAGCTCCGAATTGAGATTTCGCGAGCACGGATGGAGGGGAGATTCGTTTTGCAACATGGGGCTCTCGCTGGACACGTTCTTAGCTGCTGGAAAAAAACCCTTCACCGAAACTGGGTCTCGCCTAAATGGCAGCCCACGGCGGGGCAGTCGTCCTTCAAGGGGGGAAAGGGGGGCGGCGGGGGGCGCTTCCCGCAGTGGGAAGGAACACTCGCAGGGACTAACGAGGAGAGGACTTGGGACGCGAAGGTGTTACGGCATCGTGAACGCATCCTGGGTTGATTCTGGTCCTCCTTCTCCTCCCACCGGCCTGGGACGCGGGAGGTGCTCGTAAGACCGATGGAAGGCGACTATCTCCGATTAGAATGCCATTAAAATGCCATTCAGCCGGAGTCAGTCCGGTATTAGATGAGCCAAATTAATACGGGGTAAATTGAATTAAGCGGGACCTTGCTGGATTTGGTATTTTTTCGACCACGGGCATACCAGCGACGATGCCGAATCAACCTTTCAGGAGTTGCATCCTAAAGCATCCTACCAGGACAATGTGCGACAGGACTTGAGGGCCTCGAGTGACAGCGATGCTGCCCCCAGGGAGCCGTCGAAGCCCCGAGGGGCCCTCGAGCCTCGAGCTCTCGACCCCTCGGACTGCAGCGGCGGCAGCTTCGAGAGTTTCTGACTCGTCGAGTCCAACGGCAGTCCACGCAACGTTCGAAGAAAACAAATCAGCGAAAAACTGCACGTCAGCCAGGGTGGACCCCGAAGGGTGCCTCTAGCAAGATACGCTGTGCAATCTAAGTGGCACGACCTATGTGGTGCAGTATGCGTGGTGCATATGTTGTGACATCTCTGCTGCGCGGTGTACGAGAGAGCGCGCCCGTGGTACACTCCCAAAAGTGGTAGGGGCCCACCCTTAGCTACCCCCCCCCCCCCCCCCATTGGACCTCCCCTGCCGAAGCCCCCCCCTCCTTTTTTCTCCGCCCCTCGGAAGCTACCCTCTCCCCCCTTCCTTTCGCGCTCCGGAAGCTACCCACCCACCCCCTTTGAACCCCCCTTTCCAGACGCCCCCCCACTCCTTTTTTTCCGCCCCTTGGAAGCTACCCCTCCCCCCTTTCGCACTCCGGAAGCTACCCCCCTTTCCAAATGGGGGGGGGCTTAGCTCCGCCCCCCCTTGAACCCCCCTGTCGGAAGCCCTCCCCAGCCCCACTCTGGGGCTAAAGCGGGGGTGGTCTTGGAAGCCCCACGCCCCCTTTGGCTAAAGGAAAGAGCGCGTGCACAACCCAGAGGCGCGCCGAAAACCAAAGGAACGCCGAAAATCGACGAAAGGGCGCCGAATACCGACGGTGCGCCGAAAACCAAGAGGGCGCCGAAGACCAACGGAGCACCGAAAACCACTGGGGCGCCACAAACCATAAGGGCGCCGACAACCAGGTGGAAGCCGAAAACCAAAGGAGCGCCGAAATCAAAAGAGCGCCGACAGGCAAAGTAGCGCCGAAAATCAAAAGGCGCCGAAAACATAGAGAACGCCGCAAACCAAAGCGGCGCCGAAAACCAAAAAAAAACTCCGAAAACCGGCGAGGCGCCGAAAACCAAAGAGGCGCCGAAAACCAAAGCAGCGCCGAAAACCAAAAGGGCGTCGAAAACCAAAGGAGCACCGAAACCCAGAAAGGCGCCAAAACCAAAGGGTCGCCGAACTTGAAAAGGACGCCGGAAACCAAAGCGGCTCCGAAAACCAATATGGCGCCGACAACCCAAGGATCGCAAGACACCAAAAGGGCACCGAAAACCAAAACGGTTCTGAGAACCAAAGGGGCGTCGAAAACCACAAGGGCGCCGAGAACAAAAGGAGCACCGGAAACCGAAAGGGCGCCGAAAGCCAAGTGGGCGCCGAAAAAAACGCCAAACACAAAAAGCGCCGAAAACCATGAAGGCGCCGAAAACCAAAGAGGCACCGAACACACAAAGGGCGCCGGTAACCAAAAGCAGCGCCGAAAACCAAAGGGGTGCCGAAAACCCACGATGCGCCGAAAACCAAAAGGGCGCCGAAATACCAAGGAAGCGCCGACAAAAAAATGAAGAGCGCCGAAAACAAAAGGGACGCCGACAGCAACAGAAGCTCCGAAGACGGACAGGGCGCCGAAAGCAAAAAAGACGCCGAAAACCAAAGGGGCGCCGAAAACCGCGAGAGCGCCGAAAACCAACGGGGCGCGGAAAACCAAAGAGGCGCCGAAAACCAAAGGCGCGCCCCAAAACCAAAGACGCGCCGATAACCAAAAGGGCGTCGAAAAGCCGAGGGCGCCAAAAAATCAAGGCGCGCCGAAAACCAAAGGGTGCCCAAAACCAGAGGGGCGCCGAAAACCAAAGAGCGCCGAAAACCTGAAGGGCGCAGAAAAATAAAGGGGCGCCGAAAATCAGAAGGGCGCCGGAAACCAAGAGGGCGCCGAAAACCGAAGGGGCGCCAGAACCCAGGAAAGCGCCGGAAACCATAAGGGCGCCGAAAACCAAAAGGGCGCGCAGAAAACCAAAAGGGGCGTCGAAAACCAAAGGGGCGCCGAAAACCACAGGAGCGCCTAAGACCAAAGGAGCGCCGAAAACCAAAGGAGCGCCAAAGGCCCAAGGGGCGCCGAAAATCAAAGAGGCGCCGAAAACCACAAGCACGCCGAAAATCAACGAGGCGCTGAAAACCAAATAAGAAAAGTAGCTTCGAAGCCCCCCATTCAGCCAGGACCCTCGAGCTGGAAAAGCCAAAAGGAGGACGGGAGGGGGAGGGGGTAGCTTCGGAAGACCCCCCTGTTCGGGAAAGGGAAGCCCGGGCTTACCCTGGGCCCCGAAAAGAAGGGGGGGATCTTCCAAGCACCCCCCCCCGTCCTTTTAGCCAGGCACCATCCACCTACAAAATCCAAACAGAAGGGAAGGGGGGAATAGTTCCGGAAGCCCACGCCCCCGTTGACAGGGGAGCACGGGCTGACCACGGGCACCGAAAAGGGGCGGGGGGGAGCTGCCGAGACCCCCCCCCTTAGATAGGGGCCCCTCAAATAAAAAGTGCCCGCGGAAGGAAGGCGACGGTGGGGGCTTCGGACGCCCCCCCCTTTGTCCAAGGGAAGGGGGGGTAGCTTGAAGCTGGGGCCCCCCTTTAAATGGAAAGTGTGACACGAGCGCGCCTGTCATGAACGCGGTGCAAACTACGTGGTGCAATCAATCACTTGCTCAACTTGAAGCTGTCCTCTCCACTGCTCGTGCAAACATTCCACCCTCCCACCCGCAACGTGGTCACAAGACCTCTTAAGACCATGACGGTGGGTACCAAAATGCTCCAAAATGGTAATAAACAGTAATATAAAATATCCCCTGACTATGTTTTGATTATGTTTGAACATTCCTCCTGTAGATGGACCCGCCCGACTTAAGGCTACGTCTGACTTGCAGGTAATCGACATCATGACCATGCCTCTGCTCACGCCCCGACCCTACGAGGGGCCAAAGCGGAGATGTGGAAAAAACATCGGGCCTCCGAGGCCACGCCACTTGACCCATACCGTGCTCCTCCTCCTCCTCCTCCTCCTCCTCCTCCTCCTCCTCCTCCTCCTCCTCCTCCTCCTCCTCCTCCTCCTGGCGCCCACATCGGGGGGGTTGGCAGCAGGGGGCACGCATCGAACGCCGATCGCCGAAGCTGTGCGCGCCGCCCGCTCGGGCTCGCAGCGGCGGTGGCGGCGGCGAGGGCTCCTGATCCGTCGAATCGAACGGCAGCCCGCGCAACTTCACGCGGCCGGCGGGCTCGGCCGCCTCTGGTGCGAAGCCCTGGGGGGCACCCTGGTCCTCCTCCTCACTCCTCCTCCTCCTCCTCCTCCTCCTCCTCCTCCTCCTCCTCCTTTTCCTCCTCCTCCTCCTCGCCCCCCCTCCCAAGAGGAGGGAGGAGGAGGAGGCGGCGGAGGAGGAGGAGGAGGAAGAGGAGGAGGATCGAGCACCGATGACCGATGACCGAGGAAGAAGAGGATTAGCTAGAATTGCGGGGGGGGTATGAAAAAAGGAATACCACGGCGGCAATGAAGACGGCTCTGGAAGTTCGTGAGAACAGTGGGTTTTCTCAGCACCCGCAGCCTCCTCACCCTGCCCGCTGCTCTCTCTCCTCTCTCGCTTGTCCTTCTCCTCCTCCTCCTCCTCCTCCCCCTCCTCCCCCTCCGCCTCCTCATCCTCGTCCTCCTCCTCCTCTCCTCCTCCTCCTCCTACTCCTCCTCCTCCCCTCCCCCATCCTCCCCCTCCCCCTCCTCCTCCTCCTCCTCCTCCTCCTCCTCCTCCTCCTCCTCCTCCTCCGACTCGGCTGCTGGGGCCCCCTTCCCCTCCCCCCGCCGGGCGGCGGCCCCGGGAGGAGCAGGCCGCAGGAGGTCGGCGGCTCCAGGAGGAGCGAGCCTCTGGAGGCGCGGCGGCCCCGGGAGAGGGTGGGCCGCCGGAGGCGGCCCCCGCGGGCCGCCAGAGGGCCGCCGGAGGCGAGGCGAGGAGGCTCGCCTGCTGGCAGGCGAGAGGTGGGCGCCACCGGCGCGACCGAGCCAAGGGGCCCGCTCCACACGCTGGAGTGCAGCGTGGCGACGGCCCTCTTCGCAGCGCTCGCGTGGCTGGACGCGTCCTTGGGAGTCAGTCTCTACATGCGGGCTTCCCGGCGACTGCCACCTGCAAGGGTGGGCCATGCTCGCGCCGATGACGGCGAGGGCAGCAGCGGAGGAGGAGGCGGCGATGACGCTGGGCTGATCAGGATGGTCCACCGAGCTGCGCTGCCGAGGGCGAAGAGATCGCCCCTTGAGCCAAAATGGCTATGGGTAATGATGATGATGATGATGATGATGATGATGATGATGATGATGATGATGATGATGATGATGATGATGATGATGATGGTGATGGTGATGGTGATGGTGATGGTGATGGTGATGACGGTGATGATGATGATGATTATGATGAGGAGGAGGAGGATGATGGTGAAGATGATGAGGATGATGATGAAGATGATGATGATGATGGTGATGATGATGGTGATGGTGATGGTGATGGTGATGATGATGATGCTGATGCTGATGATGATGATGATGATGATGATGATGATGACGATACTGATCATGACGATGATGATGATGATGATGATGATGATGGTGATGGCGATGATGATGATGACGATGATGGTGATGGTGATGGTGATGGTGATGGTAATGGTGATGATGATGATGCTGATGGACGAGAAGAGGAGGAGGAGGAGGAGGAGGAGGAGGAGGGAGGGAGGAGGGGCGCGGGGCGATGGCGCTTCAAAACAAGGACCCAACACCACAGGATGGTTGGGAACAAAGGTGATATCCACTCGTTTCTCCACGGGCGTTTCGGCCAAAGACAACCCTGGGAAAGCTCCGGAAAACCCTCGACGCCCCCAGAAATCCCTCAGGCTTTATGACGGGTTGGCCGCCCGCAGGCATCTGGAAATACATGGCATTGCCAGAGGCACCTAGACGTGGAGATGCATGCGACGTCCAATTACTCGAATTGCGACGCGCGCCGATATCCGAAGATCGCACACAACGGTGGCGGTGGTAACTGTTGAAGAGATTCAACAGATTCCACGCGACGCGCAATGCCACGATCGGTACCACCGATTGGTACCCTCGGGGGCCATAGATGTGCTTCCTCGGTCGCGGCTGTCCGCTTCGCCGAAAGCGTCAGAACACGAGGCGAGCTCGTCCGAATGGACAGGGTTCCTCGCGTCACAAATCGATTGCCCTCTGCCACACAAGCTTGGCCAGAATCTCAGCAGCACTCATCCGAGCACGTTAGCGCACGCGCGCTCTATTGCGATTGAAGGGGGCAAGCCGCAGTCGCGCACATACGCGCGTAGTGGCATGCGCGGCGCGTTCGGCGTTTGATCGACTCTGCACCACTTCCGCGCGCATGCTTGCATGCTCTGTTGGCCAAGCAAGGGCCGCTCGCTGCGGGCTTCGGGGGCGACCCCCCCGCGCAGGTACCGCGTGGATCACTGCGACGTTGGGCGCCTGTGGCTACTGCGGCAACTCCGGCTTCAACTTCGCGCTGGGGCCAGGGCAATGACCTCGGCCCCAATCTGGGGGGTCTGCCCCTTCTCGGTCCTGGCCTTACGCTTGTTTAGCCGTCCTGTCCCTCGACGCATGGCCACAGCTTTCGGCTCAAGCCCTGACCTTAAGCCAGCTCCCCGACCCCAGCTTTCACCTTGGCCCGCAGACGAGTATCAGCCTGATCCAGAGCCCTTCCACCTGGCCTTCGGTCCATAGCCGCTGCTTTCGGTCTTTGCCCTCGCCCCTGGCCCCGGCCCTCGGCATTCGCCCCAGCCCTCAGCCGCAGCTTCAGACCTGACCCTTGCCTGAGCTTCACCCCTGCCCCCCGCCCCTGGCCTCTGCCTGGGCCCTCAGCTCCAGCCCCAGCCGAAGCCCTAGCCTTCAGCCCTCGCACTTGCCCTCAGCGTAGCATCGGCCCTAGCCCCATCATTAATCTTGTCGCCCCAGCCCCCAGCCCTGGCACTCAGCCCGGGCGTCACCCAGAACCCTAGCCATCAGCCCTAGATTCAGCACTCACCCTCATAGCCGCAGCCAGTATGTTTATATTCTCTAGCCTTGCCACACCAGCCCTCTGCCCTTGCCCTGACCTTCAGCCGGGTGTCAACCGCGGCATTATCGATCACCGTCAGCCCTAGCCCTGCCGCCCAGCTTGGCCTCAACCCTGCCCCACAACCGCGGTCGGACCACGGCGCGGGCGACGCCCGCCCGACTGAGAAGGCATGGACGAAGTCGGCGTGAAATTGGGCTTCATACGCTTGCCAGCGCGCGCGGCGGCATGCACGGCGCTCACAGCGTTTGCACGGCGTGCGTGTCACTTCCGCGCGCACGTACGCTTTTGATTTTTTGAACACGCAAGGACCTCTCGCCTCCGAGGCGACTCCCCCACGCAGGAACCGCGTGGATCACTGCGACGTCGGGCGCCTAGGGCAACTGCGGCAACTCCGGATTCAACTTCGCGTTGGGGTCGGGGCGACGGCCTCGGCCCCAACCTGGGGGGTCTGTCCTGCCTCGGCCCTGGCCTCAACCCTTGTCTAGCCGTCCCGTCCCTCGACCCACGGCCACACCCTTTGGCGCCAGCCTTGGCCGTAGTCCAGCTCCCCGACCCCAGCTTTCACCTTTGCCCGCAGACGAATATCAACCTAATCTGGAGCCCCAGTCTGGTCCACCTGGCTTTCGGCCCCTAACCTCTGCCTCGGGTCTTTGCCCTCGCCCCTGGCTCCGGCCCTCGGCATTCGCCCTAACCCTCAGCTGCAGCGTCGCTCCTGTATCGTCATCCTCATGTCGGACGCAACAAGCGTGCAAACAAATGTCCCAGACGTGTCCCGCGATAGTATGGGGGATACTGAACATAATT
>CAUYUJ010007885.1:0-27500 GCA_963575745.1 Prorocentrum cordatum
CCTGTTTGCGTTGCCGAACTCCGTGGGTCCGTGGGGTAGTGGCGGAGCACTTTGGTGGTCATCACGTTGTACTGGTACCACGTACCAACAGACATCCAGTGCATCATGTTCCCGATCAGCTCGAGTTGCCTCCTGGGGGCGAGGCATTGATCAGCACATGCGGAGATCTTCAGCGGGTAAGGGCACCATCCGGCAGCTGCTGAAGGACTAAGATCAGGATGCGGCACCCCCTGGATCAACCATGATTCGGCAGCTGTCACAGCCCTGTTCCGAACCAGGTCGTACAAGAACGAATGACGCAAAAGCGTTGGCATCACGTCTGTGCTGAGATACTTGTGAAACGTTTCGTTCTGGGATATGTTTGCAATGCACATGTCCACGCGCCAGTCGTTGCCACTCTCGTCAACGCACTCGTTCCTTTTGGCGTGGATGAGCCATCCCTCCAGCCTAGAAAGATTGCCAGCCCCTGTGGCCTTTCCCTCTGCGTCGATCCACTCGCCGCGCTCACTGACAGATTCATGTTCAAAAACTTCGCCACCAGCGCAGAGGTAGACCATGCCGTGGAAGGCGTTCGGTTTGAAGAAGAGATCAAGAAAGCTTAGCCCCTGAACAGTCTCGAGGTCAACAACGTGCCCTTTCCGGTTGTAGCGGGCATACGTCCGCTCCCGCGAAGTCGGGACGCCCAAGTCCTCGGGGCTGAACGTCATCGTTGCGCACGTGTAGCCGACGGCGTCGGGGTCCTGCCCGCCGAGCACTGGCAGCAGGGGTTCTGGCTCGGGATCGGAGCCATCGCCTGGGGAGAGCAGTGGGGAAGGGCGTCTGAACTCCTCCTGCCGATCCACTTTGATCCTCCTCCATGCCTCCTCTCCTCCTTCTTCCCTCCTCAGGCCCTCAGGCCCTCCTCATCCTGCCACCTCCCGATCCGCCCCGTCCTCCTCCTGCCTCCTCCTCCTCCACCTGCCCTCTCCTCCTGCCCCCCCCTCCTGACTCCTGGCCTTCTTCCTCTGATGCGCTGCAATTTTCTTCCTGCCTCAGCCTCCTCCTTCCCGACTTCCGCTGATCCTGCGCCTCTCTTGGTATCTATCGCATCTATCTCTCTCTCCAGATCTATCGATACCTCTCTTATTATCTCGCTCTTGCCTTTCCCTGGTTCCTCTCCATGATTTTCTGGTTATCTCTATAGGGTCCCTGTCTCGGCGTGATCTCTGTCTGGCTGTATCTCTGTCCATCATATATCTTCCTATGTCCCTCTTTCTCTATCTCTCTCTCTCTGGCCTACTTAGTTGGCACCGCTAGTCATCCTGACCCTGGGACCCTACTCAAACGCATCTTTCATCTCCTGGGGCGCCCCGCGGCAAGGCACGCCACGCTCGTCCGGAGGCAGGGCCGCGGAGAGCGCGCCGCGTGAAGCGCGGCGCCGTTGTCGAGGACAGCCGCCGCCAGCGGGGGGGCCGTGGAGTCGGAAAGGACACCGAAGTTGGGAGGATGATTATTCGAGGCGCAGAGACGACTCCCTGAGCCCTGACAAACCAAGACAACGCGCAGAGACATAACATATCAGGGGAAATAACCACCATAACTTCTTTTGAAGTCTGAACAATTTCCGAAACCCAGGAACTGGAATCTGAAGGTCAGGAGTCAAGACCCTTGGAGGAGGTGGGGTCATGTTTTGAAATACGTCAGGGGTAAAGTTGAGGAGGTGGAAATGGATGTGTCTTTCCCTGTTCCCAATCCGCCTCTGTAGATGAAGCGCTTGAGGGAAGGAATGGCGAAGACGCTCGTCGGGCTCAGCGGGTCTTGCATCCCCATGATCTCCTCGAAAGCGGAGAAGTCAAAACCCGTCACGCACTCCTGGAGGATGGTGTCAGGGGCGTAGAACTTACTCGAATAAGCCCAGATGAGCGCGGAGACTGATCCGTCGTCAAGCCAGCCCAATTGTTTTCCCATCTTGCACCACGGTATGCAAACATTCCCACCTGCCTCCGTCCACCGGCACAAGCTGTATTTCATGTCGCTCCTGGGGCTCACGTTACACAGCTTATTATGGCGCCTGCAGAATACTTTCTCTTGGAATTCCACTCTGCTTAGAAGATACCTTAACTCCCTGAACGCTGACTTCTGAAGGAGCCTCACATGGCGCGTGTACTCTTCATCAGTGATGGTGCCCTCGCGGTGCCACGAGGTGTGCTCGTCGTAAGCGTCCTTGTGGTGGCTCACAATCGCGTTCAAAGCTCGGAGGTCAGAGGGGAACAACCTGTCCTTCATGTCGCCGAAACTGTGGAGCGCTTTCGTCCGATCGCCGTGGCCATCCAGAATCTCATTCTGCAGGTCGCCCGACTCGGTCGTGGACCAGATTGTGCAAAACCCCTCCAAGTAAGGAGGGCCAGGCATGACGTGACGAGCCATTGCTGCGCGCGTCCACATGGCCGCGCCCTCAAAAGCTCCTGTGCCGCTGAAGACGCTGGTTAGCACATGGTTGCGCTGCGCGTCCATCTTCACTGCCTCGACCGCCTGATGAGAACAAGGTTGCTGCAATGTGACGCCGTTCAACCGAAGGGCACTCGTGCGAAAGTTTGAGGGGCCATCAAGGGACCCCAGGGCCCCAGGGCACATGGAAAGGGATACCTACTAGTAACTGCATTGGGAGAGGGGCTGGTCAAAGGAGCCCTAAGGCCATTGTTACGGGGCCGCCTCAGAAGCACCCAGGAGGCACACATTGTCGTAGGCGGCACACACGGCGTTCGGCAAGGCGAACGATACTCTCTCAAAGGGCGTTGACGTATCGGGTTGGCTGTCGTGGATTAGATCCTCTTCTACGTCGAGGCTCAGTTGGCTACCCGCAGCGTCTGAGTCAGACACTTCCAGGGCTTCGCCGGCATAGCAACGCCTCCAAACTGGTCGCGGTTCCCCGAGAGCTTTCGGTTCAGGCACGGTTTGGGTGTCGGGAAACATGTTGGCGACGGCATCGAGCTCACACGTGTCACACTCAACGCATTTAGCCTCAGCCATTGCGTTGCCGAAAAATACAAAACTAAAACTCAGGGCCCAGGTGCGCTCGGAGTACTCAGTGTGGCGTCGCCAACGTTCCGAGCCACGCGTGGCTAAACAACATCGGCGGCGATGGACGTCGATACCCCTTGCCTCCGGCAACTGGAACTGAAGGGGTGGAGGGATAGGAAAGGGGGAGGGGGAGTGAGACATATCTTGGGCAGACCAATTCCTTGCGCACGGACGCCCTACACTACGCGATCCCCCCCATGCGCCTCTGGACGACAAAGAAAAGACACTTGCATGGTGGAGGGTGAAGAAGCGTAAAAGTAACAAGGCACCCCGCTATACATGTGTAGCCATGCACACTTGTATTGAATGTAGCACGACATGTGTTTGCATGCTGTGTGTAATTCACATGCGCGTGTATAGCGGCGACAACACGAGCGTGACTTGTATGTATACCGTGGTGCATGCATGAGTGGTGTACACAATAAGTTGCAGGCATGTACATGTGTACATGTGTGTTATGTATGCATGCAATGTTTGCATGTAGTATATGAGCGTGCGCGTGCATGGCGGCTGACTGTTTGGGTTCGAAGCCGAAGGCCTGCGGCCTTTTGGCTACGGCATATGGATGGCCTAGAGTTTAGTGCGCGGGCACAAGCGGTGAGGCCCGAGGCTTGAGGCCTGAGGCATGAGGCCTAAGGTTCCAGGCCCACAGCCTAAGCCTAAGGCGCAAATATAAGGCCTACGGTAAGGCCTAAGGCCTCACACCTACTAGCTAGAGCAGATGGCCTAGAGATCGGATGTGCGCGTAAGTGCATATGGCCTGAAACCTTAACCATGAAACTGAAGGCTGAAGGTTGACAGGTACGCCTTAAGGCACGACGGCGGAGGCCCAATGTGAAAACTTCACAGCGCAAAAAAAAAAATCCGAAGTCCGAGGCCGAGGATCCCGTCTAAACCCCAGGGCGGAGGCATAGGCCTCTCTGGTAGCCGGCGTCGGGCCTAGGGTTCGTTCGCACGCCTGAGGCATAAGGCTTAAGGCCTGCGCCCAAGGCCAGGGCACGAGGGCGAACGCCTAAGGCCGAGGACCTAGAGCCTAGGGCTAAGGGCTAAGGTCTTAAGGATGAGGTTCCGGTGTTGGGCCTCAGGTGACGCATGGGCTTCGGGTGAAGGAATCTGGCTATCGGGCCTCAGGTCTGAGGGCGAAGCCTAAGGCTGCTGGTTGCTGTCATATGGCCTAGGGTAGGCAATGAAGTCCAAGTCATCAGCCCCCCTCTAGATTCCAGCATCAACGCCTGCAGTTTGCAGCTTTTTCAACTACGATTCCTCGAATCATCGACGACCCCAGCACGATTCGAAGATTTCTGTTAGATTCCTACAAGATTTGCATTGGAATTGACATTTGCAGCGCATTTCCAGGCAGCCAGCCTCATTTTGCACATTCCCATTGCGTTTGAATGGATTTGGGTGCCGACAAGAGGTTTCACAATGTTTTTTCGCAATTCGCATCGCCAGCGCCAGATTCTAATTGGATCTTGTTCATCCGAAATAGGTGTGTATTAAAGATAATAGAATATACTTATTTCCAAATTAAAAATAATTAGGAAAAACAAATCAGCCACACCAGCGATTTTCGGGGGCTAACAGCGACTATCTCAGGGTTAACAGCGATTATCGTAGGGTTAACAGCGATTTGGAAATTGCTAACAGCGATTATCTCAGGGCTAACAGCGATTATCTCAGGCTAACAGCGATTATTGGGGGGCGTTCAGCGATTTGAAATTTCGACGCGCAGCAAAAAAAAGGAAACAATTACAAAGGCGCTGTTTCTATTTTGTTTTAATGCACGGCAATTGTTTTGGGTGATTCCCTGTGTGTTTCAATGGTTTCCTTCAGTTTTGGGCGCGTTTGCAACCATTTCCGCACTTTTCCGATGGTTTGCATGTGTTTTGCATCCGCGGCGACGATTTTTGTTGCGATCGCATCGTTTCGGTTCAACGTGGCACAATCTGGTATGAAATCCGCTCGAATTCTGACAGAATCAACTTAAACTGCTCATTTTGAACGCCTTTGATGCATCCGCGCGCGTTTCCAACCATTTGAAGCGACCCCGACTATGGTTTTACAATTAAAACGCAATTCCTACCTATTTGCAACCATCCTAAGCAATTGTCAGCATGTACGCAAACAAATATCATCGTCATGTGTTTTTTCTTCGGTGCGTCGGTCGCCGCTCCAAGGCCAAGTGCTTTCTGCAGGAACTTAAAACGCTGCGCGGCGCGGGCCCCCGCCCGCGCCCCAGCCTCCCCCAGCTCAGCCGCAGTGCCCCTCGGTCTTGCCTCAGAGTCGCAGCCGCCTGATCTGGTCTGATGGGCAGCTTGGCCAACCTTGGCGATGGAGACGTCCGCGTCCTCGCCCTTTGGCACCTGGCGATGGTCCCGATGGCAAGCATACAATAAGCATGTAAACGGCGATGGAGGTTGCGCGGCGGGGGGGGGGGGGGGGGCATGGGAGACCTAGCGATGGAGAGCGAATGGCAATGCAGCTGGAGAGGAAGCTGATAGAAAGAAAGACAGCCAGATCGAGAGCGAGTGACCAAGCGCGTTGTATAGAACTACAAATAATACGTCGACACAGGTAACGGAATGGGAAGACACAGAGCACAGAGAGAATAGCAAATGTCGCAGGCCAGGAAACACTGGAAACGAGAGACATGCATATAGCGAGACAGAAACGCCCAGGGCGCGTGAGATGCGGCGGCGAGGAGCGACAGAGATGGAGAAATCAACATAAAGAGGGCACCGACCGACACTAATCTATGGAGGGCGAGAGAGCGCGAGATGACAGCACGGGGGCAAGAGAGCGATATAGAAAGCAATGGGAAGTGATATTGAGAAAGCCCAACGACATCGCGCATATGCAAAAGAAAGCGGAGCCAACATGCCATCCATGTCCGCAAGGCGGCCATCGCTCCACCGCCCAACGCCTGCCGCCTGCCCAGCCAGCGGACTCCTCAGCCACGCACTGAGGGTGGCGCAGATGACGCCAGCGTTTGCGCGCCCGCGCCTGCGTCACGATGGTAGGGGCGCGTGCGTTGGGCGAGGGGCCAGGGGGGGGGGGGCGGAGGGGGGGGAGGGGGGGGATGTTGACGCGGGGGATGGCGCGGGGCGGGCGGCGGTGGTAATGGCGGTGGCGGGGTGGTGGTGGTAAGGGCGTTAGATTCGGGTTTGGGCACGCGCGCGCATGGCGTCTGGTTTGGCGCAGTGGTTGCGCTGACGGCAATGGAGGTCGAGGTGACGCGCGCGCGGAGCGGGGTGGCCCAGGATACCATAGGCGGCGACGGCGGCGTTCATGCGGCGGGGGTGGTCGCATTGGCGGCGGCGGCGGCAACTGGCGATGGCGGGGCAAGGTTGGGCGGAAGGCTGCGCAAAGGCGAGGCCGACCTCGGCGCGAACGGCGCCGGGGGGAGGGGCGAGAAGCGCGGCCCTAGGCGGCCGCGGGAAAGCGCGCGACACCGAATCAGTAATCAGCTCAAGGTCTATGCGCAATGGCCAGGAACAGCAATGCCGACGCGCGCAGCGGCAGGCGGTGTCGGAGGCAGAAAGGGGAAGGGGGGGCGGTTGAAAGAGATGGGGCGACAGGGGTCGTGCGTCGTCTGTCCATTGAGCGGACGTGCTGCGCGGGCGCGTTGTGCAACGCATGCAAACATGCCATGCATGCGCGCGCGGTCGCGCGCATGCAGGGGCGCGGGTGCCCGCGTACGCGTGATTGCGCGTCAGGTGCATTCGTTGTTCTAGCGTCGACGGTTGCGGGGGCTGTCGACGTGCGCGCGTTGCGCGCATGTGCGCACGAGGCGCAAGTGCACGTCGGCGAATGATTGCGGTCGGCACATGGTTGAGGTCGGTGGCGCCATGGTGCTTGCGTGGGCTGACCAGTTGAAAGCGGGGCAGGTCGGGGCGGCGCCTTGACGCGCGTGCGCGCGCGGGGCTGACGGGCGACAAGGAGCAGGCCGTCGGCGGAAGGGGATCTGGAGAGACGCTGGAGAGAGCGCAGATGACCGAGGTCTGCATGCGCGCGCGAGCGCACGCGCGTTGGCGCGGGCGCGCGAGGGCGCGCGGTTTCTCGGGCGAGGCGGATTGCGCGCGGCGATGGCGAGGCGAATTCAAAATGGGCCAGGGTAGGGGGCGTCGAACGCGCGACATGCGCCACGTTGCTCTAGAGGAGGGCGGGAGGGATCGGGAAGTGCTGCGCAGATGCACGAGCGTGGCAACTGAGCCCCGCCTTCGAAATATGCATGGCCATCGTTGCTTCGACTCGCGTGGGCCAAGTGCTGGCGCAAGGCTACAGATATTGCGATGCGCAGGCAAGGGCTGCCTGAACGGATGCTCGCAGCGACGATCCAAGGGCCCGAGGCCCGCGCGCGCGCCAAGCCCAAGGAGTTGCGCCTACTTTGGCGGCGGCTTCGGCCAGCAAGCCAGCAGGCCCCTCTGGCCGACCGACGACAGCTAGGCCCAGGCCTTGGGCTTTTCAGCCGACAGTGGAAGGGTCCACAGTGGCATAGCTTCACGATGGCAGCGCTCTCCAAGCGTCATGGCCTCTGGTGCCAATCGGCCCGTGCCGCTTGCAGCAAATGCCCGCGTTTGCTGAGGCCCGCGGTTCGAGCGAACTGCGGGCGGTGTATTTGGGATGCGCCAACGTCTGGGCCAAGATAATTGTTTTCGGCCGTTGAAAGCCACAGCCCATGGCCCGATGCCAGAGCAGGCTGGGACGCTTCAAAGTTGCGAGCAGATGTAGCGGGACTGAGCGCAGGCTGCCTCGCGGGGCGTTGGCGACGCCGGCGTTGCACGTCGGCGACCCACGCGAAGGCGTGCGCGCGAGAAACAAGACGGGCATGGAGAGCCACGGGAAAGAAACAGCTACGGATACATCATATAAAAGGAGGGCGGCAGCTTGATGCAGGCGCAAAGGTCGGTTGACGACCATGGGCGGCGAGTGGCGGCGAAACCGCCCGCCACCCCTCCTCCTCCGGACTGCGCTGCGCGTGCTCGTCAACGCGCAAGGCCTTGGTCTCCTCTGCCACGTAGAACCCCACCTGTGCCATGGTCGGAGCGCAAAAGACCATTGCGTGGGCATGCTGCGCCCACTGGTAAACATGAGCGGTTTTGCAATCATGTTGTTACACGCGCATGTCGCTCTTTGTCGTTGCAACCGCGCTACTAGCAATGACTTTCTGACAACACAAATGTGATCGCACTGCGCGCTCTATGAACTACAAAACATAGCTAACACACATTGCACGCTCCGCTCGTTACACAAACACATGCACGATACATTTCAATGTTAAAGAATGGTCTGCGATGCAAACAGTTAGTGCAGGATATTCAGCGTGCAATTGTGCATGTTGCTTGTTTCCTTAAATGCGTGCATGGTGGGAAAGGTTTGGTCATGTGCGCCTTTCTGTTTTCTTAGGTTGATCGCACTATGATTTCTTACATAGTTTCGCATGACGTTGTTGAGTTTAATGTTATCACAGGCGATCTGAAAGCAAGCGTATCTATGTATGTGTACATGTAGGTGATGCGCAGCCATATGATTCATATCTTTGAATATGAATACATTATGAACATACGTACACGTAATCATTCACAACCAACTATTATGTGGGAGCCCTTGTTTTCACATGTATCTCCTACTCAAAACTACTGGTTGCCTATGGTTCCATGGTTGCAATACTCTCGATTGCCTGATGGGCTTCTGATTTCCCCCATGCCCCCGCCAGTATGATCATGCTTCGTCGTCGCGTTCCAAAATGGACGACGCCGACCATCTAGCCCAAAGGCCCAAAGCTTCGATAAGCGGAGTGGGGCCAGGAACCCTGAGGTTGTTCGAAGGCAAAACCCGCGGGCCTTGGGGCCCAAGGTCATTGAGTTCCGAAACCCCCTTCACGGCCCCACTGAGAGGCCCCCTAACCCCTGCGCCTGAGAAGTGCGACCGGCAACGACTCATGCAAACGCAACCTGCTCTCATGTGAGCAGCAGGAGAAGACGCTGGGCAATGGGAGAACATGAACATGTTTTGTCAATCGCTGCTGTCGGTATCGTCGTCGCCGTCAGCGCCCAGCTCTGGGCCCGCGCCCCTGCCGCGGCCCTTGCCGCCGCGGCCGCGGCCGCAGCCCCCGCCAGGACCGCGGGCTCCGCCGCGAGCACCTCGAGCTGGACCAGCGGCGCCGCCGCCGCCTGCGGGCCAGGCAGGAACCTCTGTGAGAATCAGCGGGCCCTTTTACCCCAAGCCCACGAGCCCAAGAGGGCCCGAGCAAGTGCCCCGACGCCCTCCAAGGTCGGGGCCCCTCAAGGCAAGGGAATGCACAAGAGGCCTCGGGACTTTCGATCTCCCAGCGGATGCCCTCCTGACGCCTGACGCCCGAACTTCGAGCATGGGGCCCAGGGCATTGGGCCCATCACTGGTCATTCATTCATATTACATCCAAATGATACTTCAGGGGCGTGCACCTCAAATCCCGCTAGGGCCCCTTATCGAAATGTCCTTCTATGTTCTTTCCTTGGCGGAGGCCGCATCGCCTTTGACGGCGGGCCTAAGTTTAGCATCGAACTCCCCCCCTCTGGTCGCGGAGCCAAGCGAGGGCCGAGTAGACGAGGAGAAGGTGGGGGGAGGAGGAGGAGGAATGCCCAGGGGCCCAGGAGTGAGCTCGGAGACCGAGTAGCAAAGTGGAGGGAGATGGGGGGGAGAGGCTCAGGAGGAGAGACAGAGAGGGAAGAGAAGAGAAGAGAAGAGAAGAGAAGAGAAGAGAAGAGAAGAGAAGAGAAGAGAAGAGAAGAGAAGAGAAGAGAAGAGAAGAGAAGAGAAGAGAAGAGTGGATAGAGAGAGAGAGGAGCAGACCAGAGCAGAGCAGAGCAGGGCAGAGGAGAGGAGAGGAAAACACAGAAAGATAGCGAGAGAGAGGATGGCAGGAGAGGATGGAGGAGTCGAGAAGTCGAGGAGTAGTAACAGGAGGAGCAGCACGTGAGGCTAGGAAGGGGTGGAGCAGTTGGGACAATAATGATGATGAGCGGCGTGGAGGACGAAGGGCGAGGAGACAGTTGAGGTCACGGGCCGATGGCAAGGCTCCTGCGAGGGCCAGCAGAGAGCATGCCACGACAGTTTGGATCTCTGAACATCATTGATACAGGGCGACGGGCAGCGATACTTTATTGATTCAATGACCCCCGACGTTCAAGCTACAAGGAGAATACCAGAGGAGAGAAGAGTCACTGCTGACGACAACGGATCGAAACACGGCGACAGACTGTGGACGACGAGAACAAGGAACGAGTCCGAAGAGCGCAGAGACAAGGCCACCAAAAGGAAAGCATTACTAGGACGACAGGCGACGACGACGACGACGACGACGAGGGCCACAGACTCCTTCCAAGCCCCGCCCCGGGCCACGGGCGCCAGCGCGAGCGCCGCGCCCTCTGCCGCGTCCGCGCCCGCGGCCAGGCGCGAGGGCGGCGCCGCCGCCGCGACCACCACCGCGGCCAGCGGCTTCGCCGCCTCCCTCCTTCGCAGGCGGGCGCGACGCTTGTCACTCGTCGTCGTCGTCGTTGTCGTCGTCCCCCTCCTCCTCCTGGCCTCCTCCTCTTCCTCCTCCTCCTCCTCCGGCCCCTCACCCCTGGCGTCTCCTTTCTATGTTTGGTCGATGCTTCATGTGATTCGATGCTGTCGTGTTCATATGGTGGGGTTGCCCGAGACTCCTCTTCAGCAGCGGGTGCAGCTCCTGGCGCTGCTGCTGCGGCTGCGGCAGCGGCTGCAGCGGCAGCCGCCCTCTCTGCGTCCAACTCGTCGTCGGTTCTGATGGTGTTCTTCGGCGGGATCTCGATCGGCTTCTGACCGTGGAGGTCAGCAAGAGCTGGCGGGGAGTCAATGGCCTTGCCCATCTGCACCTCGAAGTCGAGATGCTTCCACTGGCGGTCAAACTGTCGGTACGTGCTGCACCACCATATGGCTCGATGAAGAGCATCGATTTTCATCTCGTGGCCAGGCCCCAATATCCTAATGTATTTGGCACACCCGCTGACCTTGTTCTTTCGGTGGAAAGGGCACCTGGCTTCATATGCGCCATACTTACCACCCCTCATGTTGCCAGGCGGCCTGAGCTGCAGTCTAAAAGCCCCCCACGTCTCGTTGCTCATTGCTTCGCTGATCATATCAGGGACAGTATCGCGTACACGCGGGGCTCTTTCGCTTTCAGCAGGCGCAATCGAATCACCCCCATCGTCATGATCGGAATCGCTGCTGCTGCTGCTGCTGCTGCTGCTGAACTGCGTTTCGGGCTGCTGCTGGGATCAGCTGGCTCTGGCTCCGACATGTCGTTGATCCTTTCCATCAGGTCTGCATCAATCTCAAACCCACCGCCAGCGTCGCTCCCTTGCGACGGGGGTTCTCGCGCAGGAGTAGCAGCGGCTCCAGCAGGCGGCGAGTCGGGGGCATGAGGCGAACAATCTTCCCCGACCCCGCCATCTCGCGACCTCGGCGTTGGCGGCCCGGGCGAGGCAGGTGCTGGATCTGGGGGGGCAGGTGATCCAGGTGGGCCGCCGCCTTCAACTCTGTCGCCCTGGCTGGCAGGGCCAGGGCCTGGATTTCCGCGATCGCTCGGACTCGGACTCCGAAGAACATCCTCCTCCCAGTCAAACTCGGAGCCTGGATTCTTTCGGCGCCCAGAGCCTCCTGCTGACGCAGTTTCCGCGCGCTCATCTCGGTCTCGGATTGACAGCGGTGGCCGCGGACGAGGGGCCCCAGCGGGCTGGCTGTCCGCATCCACCTCGATGTCCAAGGCCAAGCTCCCGTCCTCAATGGTAGCCAAGTTGTGGCTGCCATGGCGAAGACGATTGAGGCCATCATAATTTCCATCCAATATGGCTTTGTAATATCGATCGGGTTCTGCGAGGTATATCATGCACAAGCCGTTCGCAAAGTGTTCCTCTGCATGGGGATACGCAACAAAAAAAACTCATTCTCCTTATGTATTCATGCTCATTCTCCTCCTCCTCCAGTCTCCTCCTGTTCCTTCTCTCTCCTCGTCCTCATTTCCGTTGTTCTCAACCGACGCAGGAAACTAGTTTCGCGGCGTATCATCGTTCATCCTCCTCCTGGTACATGGTTTCCCTCACCCCCCGTCAATTCCTCCTCATAAGTCATTTGGGCATCCTCCGCCCCCATGGTTTCGGACCCCCGCGAGGAGCGGGTCCTCGGAAAGGATCAAGCTAGCGAGGTACCGCCTGCCAGGCTCCAGAGAACTGAACCACACCTTCTCCGCGCCTGGCGTGTAAGCGTCTACGATGGGCAGCGTCTTCTGCGTCCTCTTCTTTGGGGGGATCCACTGGCGCCATTGCCACCCGTCGTCAGTCAACATCTCTATCAGTTCATAAGTCGCACGGTCTTCTATAGGCACGTCGTCCCGAATCTGATAAAATACTTTGGGCTCGTAGGCCCGAGTGCGCGTGTCCAGCGACTTCCATCCCTGCTTTGTCAAAGACCATTTGTCGCGACCCCTCTGTTGCACGAGCCCGAGCTCCTCGAGGCGCACCAGGATTGCGTACTGATGCGGCTTCGCTTCGTAGACCTCCAAGGCAGCCTCGGCGTCAGCTCCTCGCGGGTAGGCGCCGCAAACAACCATGTCGGTCACGAGCGAGCAGATGCCCATAGCATCGGCGCCAGGACCGTCCTCCAGGGCAGGCACGCACCAAACCACGGATCGCTTCCACCTCAGGAAATTCACTTTGAGTTGCTCGCAGCTCCCTTTGAAAAATTGGATGACTGACACAGGCAATTGTTCTGGGCCCGCCGAGGAGGAAGACAACACGAACTCGTCCTCGCGCACCGCTTGGATGGAGGGCGACAACAGCGACACTGCCATATCAGACTGGTTCAGCTTGGAGCCAGCAGCCATCGCAACCGGCACGGTTTTCTTCCGACCCAAGTTCTTCCAGATCACTTCGAAGAACACCTTGTCAGCGAGTGCAAGACCATCTCGACCAGTGTCGACATCCATAGCAAGATCTGCGCCGTCGTCCGAATCCAAGTTCTCTGCTACCCTTTGACGTTTGCTGCGAGGCTGCATGAGCAGATCTTCGAGGTCCTGGATTGGCAAGTTCACAGGCCTGCATGAATACAATTCACTGGCGTGTAACATTGATCTACCATGAGATTCCATTGCTCGCTTCACCACACGTTCAAAATCAATTCGGTTGTCAAGTTTGGGCTGACCCTTCTCTGCGATCTTGACTTGGTCACGGTTCGACTTACCCTTGCTCTTCTGGTGACGTTTTGCCTCGGCTGCAGTTGATCTGAACATGTCTGCCAAATGGGTGCGATATATGACATCGACCAGATTCACTGCCAATTCCGTCGTGCTTCTGCTTCCATTGAGCTTTTCGTGCGACTCGATGTGGAGCTCAGAGCGAATCTTGGACAAAGACCGAACGCAAGAGAAAGCATCAACAACTTGTTGCCCCGACGTCTGACCAAGCGCCAACCATCTCATCAACATTGGCAACCTATTTGACAAACTGATGCGGCACGGCCCGATATGATGCTTGAGTTTTGCCATCGAGGCCCTGGCGTGCTTCTCTTCAATGGACGTCTCCACGCAGTGCATGAACCGAAACACAGCGATATTCATTTGGAATAAGTAACTACATTCCGAACGCGAAGTCCCCGCTATGAACTTCTGAAGTTCAGCCGCATTCTCGCAATCTGGATCCAGCAGCTCCCACGTGCGTGGATCGTGCAACTCCTTCCGAGGATCCCTCATGAACGACGCCAGCACTTCAGATGCATGTGCGCGGGCCACGCCCTCGTCTGCCACAGCCAGCCCTGCATATAGGATCGGCAGTTGCTTGAGGTATGCAGTCTTCACTCTGAGAAGCGTCAGCATTGACTTGCATGCGCTCGAGTAGTCCCTGAGCAGAAGTTCCCAATCCGAGGCTGACAGATGTGGAATGCCTCCAGGCGGCTCGAAGTCGAGAAGATCCCGATGTCCTTGGAGCTGCAAAACCTCGAATGCAGAGTCGATGCCCTCGACGACCAGCTCGGGCAGATTCATGCCCGCCCTGCCGAGGTGGCAAATCGCAAGAGACAAACAAAACGTTCGACTGCTAATTCGATGCGAAGTCCAGCTGCGACGGCGAGGGCGCCCCTTGCTTCCAAACGAGAAGCGGACATGTTCAATCCGCGGTGAAGCCGAAGGCAGGAAGTGAAGGCCAGAAGCCTCTTGGCCCCTCGGGCCGCAACCCCCCCTTTCCGCGGCCCGTCGCAGGCCTTGCGTTGCTTCGTAATGAGGCTCTGGGGGGAGGGGGTCATTCTGACATTGATTGCCCGGCACATGGGGCAACTCACCACCCCCTTGCCGAAATGCCCCTCCATGGCGCGGTCTCTCTCCCACCGCGTGCACTTCTCCAGGAGGTGGCGGTGGCACGGGCAGACCCCCTGGAGGCAATGCAGCAATGCGTTACCGAACCGCTGGCACGTTTCATTGCCCTCTTGACCTCCGCTCGAGCGTTGCGCGTCATGCGCGTTTCCCTTAAAACAAAAACTATCCCTTTCTCCTTTCTCTTTCCCTCATCTCCTCATCTCCTTACCATCCCCATACGTGAGTCAGGGCTGGTCCATCCCCCCGCCCGCTGCTGCCGTCGCCGCCGCGCCCTCCTTTCCTGCCCCCCTTCCCATCGGTTTCCCCTCCGGGACACCAGGCCAACTGCTGCCGCCCATTGCTCGCACGAGCAGGGGTCGTTTGTTTTTGGTGTGACGAGCGGGGCGAACACTGGAGGGGGTAGTCTCAAAGATGAATGATTGTCCCTCCCCGATCCAGATCTAGAGCAAGTTTGACGGGAATGGAGTTCAATTTGAAAATCATGTAGGCGTAGTAATGCAGCAATGGGAGAGGAGCGCATCTCGACAGCCATTCGCGTCGAACTGCCCAAGCTCGAGGTTGCGCTCATGCCGAAGGCGGGTATCTTGGAGCTCTTCAGGGTCGTCACGGCCATCCGCGTCGGTGCCCCTCTCCCACTTCTGGACGTCGAAAGCGCGCGAGAGCACGGGCAACAAAGGGACCGCGCATTCCAAAAAATTCACCACCTTGTGAAGGATACAAACGGCATGGCGCAAGTGGGCAATGCATGTGTTTTGCAAGTGTACTACGCATGCTGTGCGATGAAGACATGCGCATGTTGCACGCGGGGCGGGCGCGGGGTCTGATTCTGGCGAGCCGCCCACCTCGTGCCACCGAGCTTCGTAGAGCGAACCAGAAAACGATTTGAGCTCGCCCTCCCAATGCTCGAACCTAGTTCCCCTGAAGCATGTCCAAATAAGACGCTGCCTCTTAAACGTTGAGCGCAGCAAGCTTTCAATGATTTTGAGCATCTTGAAAAAATCCTTCCAATTCTGGAGCGCCTCGGGGACAGAAGCCCCTCCCCATCCCCCATTGCCGCCCCCCCCTGCCCTCCGCCCCCGCCCTTCGGACGCCGTCGCGTTGCCCAGCCCGGGCCCCGATCCCCAACCTCCAGGCGCCAGGGTCCCTGAAGAAAGTTTCGGTCCGAGGCTCCTCAACGGGGATTGGCGGGTCATGATCCTGAGCCAAAGGGAGTTACACAGAGGGCGGCGGCGGTGGAAGGGGGGGAGGGCCATGCCCAAAAAGAACGTATCATGCCCCAGTGGGTGGGGGAGCCTTGTTCACGTCTGCATTCAAGTTGTCAGTGAGGTGTTGCATCCCAGCAATTGTCGCGGCGTTCGGCATGAACTCTGTATCGGTAGGACGCTGGCATTCAGGCTGGGGGCGCACGGCCGCGCCCGCGTCGGATGAGGTGTCTCCAATGTCAGGCCCGCTATCACACGATGCGATTTCAACGTCTCCTGCAACGTTCAACCCAGGCCGACCCTCACGGACCCAAGACGGAATCAAGTTGTCGCCGCCCCCCTCGATCCGAAACGCTGGCAGGCCAAGCTCGGTCCCCACGTCACCTGCGTGCGACCTGATCTTGGACAACTCCCGATTTATATTGGAGTCTGGCCCGCACTGGAGATGCAATTTGTAAACTTCTGCGGCTGCCTTGTCGGCTAAAGCCGAGCGGCCGCTAGCAAGGGCACCTGGGCGCGGTGACAGTGGCGCCCATTCCCCTCATCCTCGATCGCCCCCCCCCACTGGGGGGGGGCGATCGAGGATGAGGGGCCCCCAGCCCTCTCCCTGCTCCTGCCCAACCTCGCACCTCCTGCACCTCCACTCCTCCATCTGCGCCTTCCACCAGCCCCCCGCCCACCCCGCCCACCCCGGGGACCCCGGGGCCCACCCCTCTGCTCCTCATCCATGCGCCCCCAGCTGGCTCGGAGACGGCGAGGGGGCGGGGGCCCCACGTGACCCATGCGGGGGGGGAGGGGGGCAGGCATCGACCGCCCTCTGGTTTAGATTTCCCCTCCGCCGAAACCAAGGCCACCACGCATTGCGCGAAGATTATCTTAGCGCATAAGCGCGGCCCGCTTGCCCATGAAGAGCGAGAGAGGGCGAGAGAGGAAGGAAGACAGGGAGAGACAGAGAGAGAGAAAGGAAGGAAGAAATACAGAAGGCGAGAGAGAGAGAGAGAGAGAGAGAAGGAACACATATACATATAAAGATAGGGGGAGCAACATCTTCGCGCTCGGCGCCTCCGCGGGTCCCCGGTGGCCAGGGAGATCGGCGAAGCGTTCGACACCCCTGGCCTGGAGGGTTGATGTTCTGCCGAACATACCTGGCGATGTCCCGCAAAAACTCAGCGGCCTCGCAAGGTACGACGCGGTGCCACGCGGCGCCCCCGGGCTGCTCAGACTCGCGGCGGGACGCGGCGTAAGCGTCCAGAACCCTCTGCAGAGACCAGACAGCGCAGCAGCATCGAACAATGTCATGAGTTTGAACCTCTGTGTATGTAGACCAGATCCAATCATAACCAGCCAAGGGACTCGAATCAGACAGCATGAACCTCATAGCGTGGGCGCCAGAGTGCCTCTTTGAAACCAACATGATGGCCACGTCTAGGGAGAGTTCGGCCCGACGGATCACCGACGCAGATGGTAGGATACTCTTATCCTTCAAAGACGCCGACAGCACATCGCCTGCTAAAAGATCGCCGAAACTAGATGGTTGCTGTTCCCGCCGCCGCCCTGACAGAATAAACAAAGCGGTCGCCAGGACCTCGGGCCTCGTGCCTCTCGGGCCAGGGGATTTTTTCAGGGCCCTGAGAGGGGGGGCAGGCGAGTAAAGAAAGGAGAAAGTGGTGAAGAAGGAGGCGGTCCAGAGTCCCAGAGTCTGTCCTCTCTTAGGCCCCCCCGTCGGGCCCCCCGTCCCATCTAACCCTCCATAAGTTCCCCCCTCCCCTGGCCTGAAATAAACGCGCCCCGCAAGTTCTCGGGCAAAGCCAATGACAGGGAGTGAGCGACCACGTCGTGAAGTCGGGAACTGCCGCCGCGCAGCAGCATGGAAAGATGGACCGCCTCCAGGAGTTTCGAAGCCTCGATGCGGAACTTGCTCACTCTAGGATCTACCATCTGGCCCGACGCCCGCATCATGGAGAGTTGCCACCCATACAATTCGGAAGCAGCCGAATCCAGGACACCTGGCCAATTGGGCCCCGACCCCGGGCCCCGAGAGGCCCACAGCACAAGTTGTCAAATCTTCGAAAGCCCCTTGCCCCTGCGGCCCCCGCCCCCCCTTTCCCTGATAGGGAAATGGGGGGAGGGGGGCCGAATGGAGAAGGATGGGGAGAAGGAGAAGAAGGAAGGGGGCGCAGGCGGGAGGACGAGGCCGGACGAGGAAGACGGAGGAGGAGGAGGAGGAGGGAGGGAGGAGCGAGAGAGGGGAGAGGCTGAGAGGCGAGGCAAGAGGAGGAAAGGAGAAGGGAAAGTCGGAACATGGCACCATCCCCCCTTTCATTTCGCCCAACCGCGAAACCTTTATCCGCTGGCTGCGCCCGCCCAGCAGCGTCTCGCACCAGGAGCGCAAGCCGCTCCAGATTCTCGGCCGTGAGCGCTGAGACCGCCCGGGCAGCGGCGCCGTTCTCGTAGTTCTCGCCCACGTGCTGCCACGCCTCTATGGGGTGGGGCGCAGACGCGGCAGGGGGAAACGAGCAAAGGGCAGAAAAGAGCAGCAGGAGGCCAGAGGAGAGGAAGAGGAACGCAGAGGGAAGGGATGAAAGGGAAAAGAGACATGAAACAGTCGGGAAATAGGACGGAGGGCAACAGGCGCGAAGAAGGAAGGAGAGAAGAAGTTCTTTAAGAAGAAGGTGCGATCGCCTCTGAGATATCTGGAGGCACGCCCTCGAAAGGGCCAGCAGGGGCTCTGAGACGCCCGCCCACTGCGAGCCCGCTGTGCCACCGCACCAGGAACATCACCATGCTCCATTGGCGCTTCTCGATCAGAATTGCAATGGGCCCCGGCAGCAGGACTGCGGGGATGTCCCAGGCGCTGCCCTCGAAGCCCCAGTCGAGAAGAGCAGCTGAGGGCGAGCAACTTGCACGCAGAAGAAGGAGGGGCAGGACAGGAAGAAAGTAGAGAAGAGAAGGAGGATAACAAGCAGGACAGGCAGAGGAGGAAGAGGAGGAGGAGTCGAGGAGGAAGAGGGGGAGGGAGGAGGAGGAGGAGGAGGAACGAGGTGGGAGAAGGGGGGAACGGGGGGGTGTCAGACTGCCCTTCCGTCGTTATCTTATTCCTTATCTTCCTCTTCCTTCCTCCTCATCCATGCCACCCTTGTCCGTTCCCTCGTACCCACCCACCCCCCTGATTCCCCTTGCAATGGGCGTTTCTCGGCCACCCCGATCTAACTATTACCTTGTCCTTCTCCTCCTCGTCCTCCTGGCTCCTCCTCCTCCTCCTCCTCCCTCTCCTGGACTCCTGGAGCTCGAGCTCCTCCTCCTCCTTGTCCTCGTCCTCCTCCTCGACTCCTCCCCCTCCTCCCACCCCCTCCTGGGTCCTCCTCCCTTTCTCTCCCTCCCTCTCTCTCTCTCTCTCTCTCTCTATTTTTCTCTCTCTCTCTCTCTCTCTCTCTCTCTCTCTCTCTCTCTCTCTCTCTCTCTCTCTCTCTCTCTCCTCTCTCTCTTCTCTCATCTTTCTCTTCTCTTTCTCTCTTTGTTTTTGTTTCTCTCTCTCTCTCTCTCTCTCTCTCTCTCTCTCTCTCTCTCTCTCTCTCTCTCTCTCTCTCTCTCTCTCTCGACTCTTGGCTTAGGCGCTTAGGCTTCGGCCCCCTCCGCCTGCCACGCATCCAGGAGGGCCAGGAGGGTCGGCCGGGTCGGCCGCCGCGGCGGCGCCAGCGCCGACGCCGTCGTCGCTGACGACAGCGAGATCACCCAGATCGGGCGCCAGCGCAGAGCTGTAGCTGCCCTTGCCATCGTCCTCCACAGCGTCGACCTCCAGCGCGCTCGACAAGGGCGAGTCTGGAGCAGCAGGGGGCGAAGCGCGCCGTGGAGTCCCTGGTGGCGTCGGGCACCCGAAGACGCCGTCGTCCCACCAGAGCTCTAGCTGGCCTGGGTCCCCCACCTCAGCGCCGTCCCAATCGGGCAGGAACAACGCCTTGGGAAGCTGGACCCTGCAGGGTTTCGAAGAGCCAGGGCGGCGCCTCCACGAGACGCGCTTGCTGTCGCGCAGCGACTGGAACTCCTCGACTCGGATCCGACTCAAATCCAACCCTCCGATTCCGACATCCGACCTCTGCCTCCATCCTCCATCCACATCCATCTTCCGTCCTCCTCTGTTCCTGGCCGCCGCCTCCTCGGTCCATGCCCCTCTCTCTCACCTTCCCCAATCTCCTCCTGTTATCATCTCATCCCCTCCCTTCTTCCCCACGCGTTTTTATCACCCCCATCGAGGCCAATTGTTTTTCCCCTGGGCCCTGGGCCCTGGGCTCCTGTGTCCTGGGCCAGATCTTGGGGCCTGGCGCCTCGCTGAAGCCCCTCTCCCCGGGCCCCCCCTCCTTCTCTGTGACTCCTCAGTTCCTACGGGTCGGCGGGGGCCGGGAGGCAGGAGCAGGGCAAGTGGCGTCGGGAATTTTGGCGACGACGACGGCGACGGACCCGGTCGGCCTCCACCGTGACGACGTATCCGTCGCGCGGGAAGTCGTAGTACCCCTCCAGCACCGAAACCTCGCGGCGCAGGAGGTAAACAACGACATGCACAACGGAGCTGGAGGACGAGAAGGAGAGATAGAGAAACAGAGAGAGAAAGAGAGAGATATAGGGAGAGGGACCCAGAGGGAGAGAGAAATAGAGAGAGATTGAGACACAGAGAGAGAGGTGAGAGAGGGAGAGGGGATGGAGCAGAGAATGGAGGATCAGAAGGGGCCTCGCGGTGCTCAAACGGCCGCGAGCCCTGGGCGCCCTCCACCACCGGCTTGAGCAGCGCGAGGCCCACGATCTTGACGCTGGCGTCCTGAGTGAGCCGCGAGAGGATAGAGGAGGAGTGGGGGGCCAGGGATGTTCCCAAAGGGAGGGCAGGGTGGAGGGCAGCATGGCGCACGCTAGGATTTAGCGAACCAGTGCTGCTCCCGTTGTTTCGTTTTCCCCCCCTCCTTCTCGCACCTCTCCCGACTCTCCCTCCTCCTCCTCCTGACTCCTCCTCCGCCTCCTCCTCCTCCTCCTTGCTTTGCACCTCCTCCACCTCTTTACAAATTTCCTTGTCCCCTCTTCCTCCTCCTGTTCTTCCCCGTTTGCCCCTCCTCCTCCCTCCTCCTCCTCCTCCTTCTTCTTGCAATGTCAGAAGAAGCACTGGGCGAGGAGAGGTGAGGCCTCCACCATCAGTTTGGGACCCGCAGTCCTCGGCGCGGGTGTTGGACTGCCCGCGAGCGGTCCAGCCGCCGCCCAGCGCCGCCAGCAAGCTGGCGGAGCTGCCTGGGCCCAGGCCCAGGGCGCCCTCCAGATGGTCTCTAAACCAATCTGGCGCTGGCAGGCTGAGGCACTGCCTCGAGCCGCGACCGCTACGCGGAGGCCGCGAAGCGCCGTCCGCGTGGGCGCACAGCCAAACGGCTCGGGCCATGCTGAGCACGAAGCCCAGGACAAAGGATGAACGATGAACGAGGAGGATAGAGGAGGGAAAAAGGATAATCAAGTGCAGGGACCATCCTCCTCATCTCCTCATCCTCCTCATCCTCCTCTCCGCTGTCTCATCCTTGACAGACCAGCGAACTCGCTGCGAAAAGGTCGACTGCGGCGACAGGGGTGCACAGATCTGGCAGAAGAGAGAGGAAAAAAGAGGAGGAGGAGGATTGAGGAGGTCACAGACGACAAGGCTCAGAAAAAGCAAATCGCAGAGAGTCTGTGCCAGCGAGTGTGCGCGCGCATATGCATCAGCACGTGCTCGAAGCAGATCTGCATGTGGCCACGTCGGAATCAGCGCTTCCGCAATTAATATGAATTACCACGCATATATCAACCTGAAATTGGACTTCCCGAATTAATTGCAATTAAAACTGGGACAGGTGGTTTTGCCTAGGGCGAGGGGGAGGAGGGAGGAGGGAGGGAGGAAGGAGGAGGAACGCGGGGACCGTCTCTTCAAAACGAAGGCCCAACACCACAAGATGGCTGGGAAAAAAACCTCCAACTTCCAAAGGGGGAGGAAAGGAAACAAGGTAAAAACTGAACCGTCGCCTCCGCGGAGGCGGAGGGACGAGGTCCCCCACAAAAGGAATACAACAAAAGATCCTAATTAATGCAATCCTCCACCAACGGAAACCTACTATAATCATCTACAGCATGATACCGGAGAAAAACTCAAATCAGAATTTGTTTGGGGCTATAGGGCTATAGGGCTATTGGGCTATAGGGATATAGGGCTATAAGGCTACTATAGGGCTATAGGGCTATAGGGCTATAGGGCGATAGGGATATAGGGCTAAAAAACTATAGGGCTACAAGGCACCGGGCACCCGGGCACCCGGCACCCGGCACCCGGGCACCCACCCGGGCACCGGGCACCCGTCACCCGGGCACCCGGCCATCTGGGCATCCGGGCACCCGGGCACGGTCGGCGGCGAACCTGGGCACCCGGGCACCCGGGATCGGCGGCACACCTCTCCTACCCTTAAATCCGCTAGGACCCCTACAGAGGCCAGCTCTGTAGTGTTGTCAAAGATAAAAGGAATCCGATGGTAGAGTGGAGGGGCGGCCGCCGCAGGAACCGTTTTGTCTAAAGTTACAAAAGGATTCCTTCTACGTATGATACAATAGGATTTCTTTTGCGGATGATTGCAATCGGATTCCTTGTGTAGAGGATTACACTAAGACTCCTTATGTGGGGGATTTCAATAACATCCCTGGTGTGGTTAATCTCTTCCCCCACCTCCGCGGAGGCGAAGGTTCAGCTTTTCCGTTGTGTCCTCCTCCCCCCCTTTTGGAGGTTCGAGATATTTCCTATCTTCCATGTGAAAACACATGCTGTTTCTCATGTGTCTTTGTTTTCTGTGTTTCACTCCTGTCGTTCCTGCGGCACCCGCCCCCCAGTCTACAATAGGAACTTCTGATTGCAGTATGATTCCTTCTGCGGAGGATTACAATCGGATTCATTCTGCGGAGGGTTACAATAGGACTCCTTGCGTGGAGGATTTGCAAAAGATTCAGTTTGCGTGGCGGACTCCTTGCGTGGAGGATTGCAATCGTATTCCTTGCGTGGAGGATCTACGGCGCGGCCGCTTACGAACGTTGTGGCGACTGCACAACTCCTGGCCACATTTTTGAACGCGGGACACAGAAGTGGGCCCACCTATCCCCCCTACCTCCAGGCAAAGGGAAGTCGAAGCTTGCCAAGTGATCCACCCGTCTTCGGGCCGACGCAGCCTCGCGATGCTCTGTCTTCTTGATGGGGATCCTGCGTGGCATGAGCTAGAGGCCCCCATCGTTTGCTACTGTCAATAATTGTCAAAGGATTCCTTGGTTGGCCGTCTACTCGAAGGGCTTAAGATTCCGCTGTCGGGACCGTCGAAAAGCAGCGAAAATTTTCCTGGAGGACGGTCTCGAGGCCCACGCCGGCATTGTACATGTCCCCGGTCCGAATCGGGTAATCGAACCTGGGAACTTTCATCGATGATCAAGGCAACGAAGTTTCGAGTAATTTGTTGAGCCCTCAGCCCATCACGAAGTGTTTACATGCAGCCGTTATTCGCCAGCTGGGGCGAGAGGTTCTTCCTAAGCTTGTTCAAGGCGGTCTCTTCGATTGAGCCCAGTCGGTGGCCGAGTCTGCATGGTTCGCGGCTGCCCTAGCAGGCACAGATCGCCAGGCGATCCCTAAGCTCTGTGTGGACTCGCTCACCACGGCCTAGAGGTCGAAGAAGTGGTCTGCGTTCGAGAAGGCTGTCTCAGTTCGCTTATGTGCAGCGCTCTCTGGACCAACTCTCGTGCGAAAGCTAAGGAATACCAGGCAGACGTTCGCTGCCCACTCTGAAATGATGCTAAGCAGTCTGTAGTTCACCGTCTTTGGGAATGCAGCGCCTGTGCCGAACTTCGACAGGAATTGGGGAGCAATGCTATGGTTTCCTTGGCTTTCGCTGCGAAGGAGGCTGTGTCCTTGGATTTGGCCGTATCAACCTCGGGCGCTTTTCGTCACCCTGGCGATTTCGTCCCCGGGCCGCTGGAGCAAAACGGGATAGACCACGTCTTCATGGAATACTTCGAGGAGGGCTTCCAGGGGGCGGGTCTAGTGGACGACCCTCGGTTGGCGGATAATGTTTTCTGGACGGCAGTTGCTTCAAGTCGGCTGTGAAAGAACTGTGACGCGCTGGTTGGGCTCTTGCGAGGGTAGCCGACGAGGGCTACCTTCTCGGCTGGTGTGCTTTCCCAGTTTCCCCAGACCCCGCAAGCAGGAGAATTCTCTTCGCATGCTGCAGTCAGCGGCAATCTAGATGGCCCCGCGGTGCTCTACCAAGACTGTGCTCGTGTTGTCTCTGCGTGCGCTCGTGCTCCCGTGGAACGTCTCTCGGGGAAGAGAGAGCCTACTCTGGCTCGGTCCTGGAAGGCTTCCCGGGCGCCTCGGGAGACAGCCGGGATGCTGTCAAAGTCGCGGCTCACCATGAGCCCGAGGACCCAGATGTTTCTGACGTGGAGCGCTTCAGGAGGAAGGAGAATTTCTCTGCTGACCTTGCTGCGAAGGAGGGGGGCGCCGCTCACCCCCCCCACCCGATCCCGAAGCCCAGGATAGGATTCACTTTTACCTTCGAGCGAGTCAGGCTGGGATCAAGCTGGCTTGCAAGCGTGTGCCTCTCTGGCCTAAGTGCGACGTGTCCGAGGCTGAATATGTCAAGCCTCCTCCTCGGCCTCAGGATGACACCCTAGTCCACGACTGGACCTGGGTAACTTATTTCTGGCAGTGTCGAGTTTGCCTCCGAGGTAAGCGCGGTGTTGATCGCCCTCTGCCAGGGCGATTGCTCAGATGAAGCATCGATGTGCTGTTGTGGACTGCGCCAGCGATTCCTTCCTGTGCATCTGTCTCGGCTGCCACTTCTACAGCACAGGTGGTCGAGTGGTGAAACTGGGAGAGTCCTGCGAAGGCAAAGAACTGCCTGGTGCTGGTCGTACTGAGTGGCGGTACTTCCAGAGTGGCAGGCAGAGAAGAGCGCACAGTTCCTCACCTCCCCATGGACGGCATGGCAATTGCCGTCGAGAAGGCGTCGCGGTGATCCTCCTCCTCCTCCTCCTCCTCCTCCTCCTCCTCCTCCTCCTCCTCCTCCTCCTCCTCCTCCTCCTCATCCTCATCCTCATCCTTCGCCTCATCTACCCTTCTCCTCCTTTGCCTTCTCTGACCTTCTCCGCCTTCTCCTCCCCTACCCTCCGCTCCCACTCCCAATCCCCCCCCCTCATGTTCCCCCTCCTCTCATCTTAACCCCTCTCCCCCCGCATGGTGGCGACGAGGAGGGAGCGTAGTGATGATGGTGAAGAAAGGGGGGGGGGGCGGCAGAGGGGGTGGATGGGAACGGCGGAGGGAGGGACAGAAGAGGGAGAGAAGGGGGACAGAGAGGAGGAGAGAGGGGGGAGGTGGAGGAATAAAGGGGGAGGGAGGAAGAGCAGGAGAAGGAGGAGGAGGAGGAGGAGGAGGCGGAGGACGAGGAGGAGGAGAAGGAGGAGGGAGAGGAGGAGGAGGAGGAGAGAGGAGGCGGAGGCGAGGACGAGGACGAGGACGAGGAGGAGGAGGAGGAGGAGGAGGAGGAGGAGGAGGAGGAGGAGGAGGAGGGGGAGGGAGGAGCAGGAGGAGGAGGGAGAAAGGGGGAGGAAGAAGAGGAGGAGAAGGAAAAGGAGGAGAAGGAGAGAGGAGGAGGAGGGAGGAGGGGGGAGGGAAGAGGGAGACACTGGGGGAGCCAGGAGCTAGATTGGGGAGGATAGGGCGGCGGGGTGCGCAGCTCACGCGCGCGCGCGCCCGCGGCACATCCGCTGGCGCGGCGACGCGGGCGTCGCCGGCGGTGCCAGGCCGCCTGCGCCCAGGACGGCGGCCAGCTCCTGAGGGACGACGGCAGTGACGATGACGGCAACGACTTCGACGGCAGCGGCGGTGGCGGCACCGACGGTGATGAGAATGAGGACGGTGGCGGCGCCAGCAGCGGCGGCGGCCGGGTGGAAGGCACCGCGTACGGGGCAAGGGGGAGGAGTCTTTGGCGGGGGGATGGGCTCCAGTCCCAGGAGCGGGAGGGATGGGCTCCAGTCTAGGGAGTGGCGGGTGGGATTCTGTCTAGCGCAACGCCCGCGAAAGACGTTGCCTCTCTCTCTCTGATGATAACGATCCTGGTGATGATGATGCTGATGCGGGTGACGATGGCGTGGGATCCGCGAGTGGCGCTTCGGTTAACACAACCAAAGACCCCTGCCTCGAGAGCATGCTCAGAGAGCGAACGCTTCAGCGACCCTCATGCCAAGGTCGGACGACCCCCGAAAACGAGAGCAGGCTCGAGCCCACAGCGCCGATGCAACAGGATCGCCAGGCAGGGCTTAGCACTGCCAGCAAAGTGGCACTCACGGCGGGCAGGAAACCACTGCCCAAAGGAAGCTCGAACGCCGAGAGAGGAGCCGAGCAGTCTCACGCATCTTTTCCGGTTCACAACCGGAACAGGGGTGCCCGCTACACCACGGTGGCCCAGGACCCTGTGTGCCTGGTGAGCCTGCGAGGCAATCCTGCTCGTCGTGCCCGAGCACGCGCTCCCTGTCCAGGCCTGCTTCCTCCGCTGCTTCCGTCTTCAGCTGCGCTTGCAAGGGTGTCTGACGGGCGAGAGTCGCCTCCAAACTTCCCCCAAGTGGGCAGTGTTTGTCCCGGGCGCAAGTCGGCCCCCTCCACTCCCGCAGCCGCCCCGAGAAACAAAATGATGGCGCTTGGGAGTGAGGGTTAGGTCAGGCATGTCCACCTACAGGCGGATTTCGGGCGACAAATAAAACATACACCTAAAATAAGCAAAAATAGCCAAACAGAATAATCAAAATATCGTCCCCTGACTAGTTTTGACTCTTCTTGAACATTCCCCCTGTAGAGGGACATGCGCGACTTAAAGTTAGGTCTCCTTATTCAGCTCGATCGCGATCGCCGCGTTGCTCATGCTGCGCAGGTCGCCCAGGCAAAAGTCGCACGCGTTCGCCCCAAGCCTCGGCGACGAGCCAGCACAAGTCGTTCAAGGTTCTCGAGAAATCCTCTCTCCAGCTCGCGCCTCTTTTCCATGCTGGCCCGCAAATGTCCAGGGCCAGGCGGGGCCCGGAGTCGACGCGTTCCGCCGCGCTGGTGGCAACGAATGCGGGGCCCCGGCGCGGGGGCTTCTGAAAAGCCCCGCCGCCTTCTGAGAAGGCCTTCTCCTTCTCATTTCCCCCCCTCTGTCGCCGCCAATAGTTGGAACATCACAGCAGTCCGGACCCGAAGCCGCAGATCTGAAAACCGCGAGGCACACGCCAACCCGCCCATGCGCTCGGATCCTTTGTCGCACTCGGGTTCGCTGCGTCGTCGGTCCACGGTGTAGCGCGGCACCCCTTAGACTGCTTGTGACGAGCGATGGCTCGCGTCTCCAGTCAGAGATGCTCTCCCCGCCCCAGATTCACATCCTCCCCCGCGCGATCGCAGGCTCCGCGGCGATTCCAAACCTCCGCGAAGGAGCCGCCCACCCGCGTGATGAACTCCCCCTTGTTGCCGTCGCTCGGGACTTTCGCGGGCCTCGCGCGCGCCGGCGAGGCCCGCGCGAACTGGGGCGCCTTGCCGAGGCCCTGGCAGCGCCATGCGCCTCGCGGCCCAATCTGGCAAATCCGATGAGATCGCTCTCGAAGCCAGCGCAGAGGGCGCCGTGGCAGTCGACGAGGTTGTCGAGGTCGGTCGCCTCCTGCGCGCTCGATGCTACCTCGCGGGCCGACGGGGGCCCGCCGTCAGAGGAGCTGCGTTCCCCCCCGCGGGCGAAACGCTTGTGGCTCGGCGCCCCCTCCCACCATGGCAAAGCGTGCCCACGCGCGAAGGAAGGCAGCGTGGCTTTGCCCTTCTGTGGCCCGGC
>CAUYUJ010007885.1:32500-43762 GCA_963575745.1 Prorocentrum cordatum
AGGGTGATACCCAGCATCTTGTGCGTCAGCACGAGGTCGAATCCCATGCCAGTGGAATCGAACATGGGGCTGCCGTGTACCGCCAGGCATTCGGCTTTCCCGGGGCCGAAATTGAAGGCAGCCTTATGCCTCGCAGCATACTTCACCGTGGCAGAAGAAATGGACTGGTCCAGGATGGCCCTGGTCGCCCCCACCGACGGGCAGGCCGCCGCCCCGTCGTCGATGTACTGTAGCATGACCAATCCGTGGCGGCCCGCACTCTCGACGACCGCGATGCGGTCTGAGAGTGATGGAACTTGCGCCAGAGCTGCCGCCGCAGCCGCAACCGGGCACCGGCTGCTCCTCTCTGCCACGGCCACCTGTTGACAAACTTGCTGCGCCTTCGCTAAGATCGTTTCGCGCCCTGCTGGGGCCTCGGCAAGCAGCTCGGCAGGGGACCGGGCGTGGGCCTCAAGCATGGCTGCGCGGGCCCAAGCCGGCGGCGTTGCTCGCGCCCCACCCGGGCACGCCGCCTCTACCTCGTCTCGCAGGTCCCGGAGGAGGGCGTTGAATGCTGGAACAGAGAAGCGGCGCCCTTGTGCCGTGCCACACGCTAGGACGAATGTTGTGGAGAGAAGCCCGTGTAATTCCAGAACCTGCGTGTCTTGCTGCATAACGTCGTCGAGCCACAGCCAGGCGCGCCCATGTACTCCTGCCCTATAAGTGCCCAACAACATACCATTGTGGCCTGCGACATCAAAGCCCCATTTGAGGTCAATAAATGCTAGATAAGTGGCTAGGCCTAAATATGACCGCACTTCTCCAAGGAGGACCACGGCCAGTACGAGCGAAATTGGATCAGATATTCCCCCGACCTGGCTGTCACCGCAGTAGTCCTGGATACATGGAAAATGTCTTTCAACCCATAGTGCGCCCAGGAATTGAGCGAAGTCCGAGCATATGCTGATGGGCCGGAGGCAGCTTGCAGAACGTACAATGCGCGGGCCTGATGTGTGTCGGGGCGAATATTTCCGCAGTGACCACAATGACGATGTGAGGCACATATGGTGGGACAAGTTGGCCAGACAAGCTGTCACCCTCCTGCCTGCCAGGACCGACGATTTAAGGGCTGCCGTAGCGCAGCCGAGACCACCCCCGCTCTCCCGCAGACGGGAGATGGCATTGGTGATCTCCTCTGCTGTGTAGGGACCGTTGTTAGTGGATGTGGAGGGCGTGCCCTCCGGCGTGGCGCCTGTTCTCCGCACCGCGCAGATTTCCCGATTCATGACAGCAGCATCGGACTCGTTCTGCGGGAATGAGTTCTGCGCGCGGGTGAATAAGTCTTCCACTAGTGCCTGGACCATTTGCTCCTGCGACATGGCCTCGCCCGTCGTCGGGTCGTCGAGTGCTACTTGGACAGGCGCGCTCCCCCGGAACCAAGAGGATAGGAACCGTTCCGCTCGACCTGGGTCACTCTCTCGGAGCGCGATGTACTTTTGGAACGTCGCCCGTCGTTTGGCCCACGTTGCCTCTTCAGCTGCTTGCTTAAACTCCGTCAAAACCATCTGGGGAAGGCCCTGGCGCCCTTCGTTTGGGCGCGCGCTGCCGCGGAGCCGCAACCTTGACCGCGCCTGCTGCGTGGCCGGCAACCACCATCACGACGTCGCGGCACCAGGCAGCACAGTCCAAGATGCCACGCCTCACCTTTTTCGACGCGGTCCCCCCCAGCATTGGCGGCGCCAGGACAGGGTCACACTGGAGCGGGCCTATTGCGTCAGCAAGCAAATCCAAAAGAGGTGCGACTGTATGAAGTGCTGCATCCCATTCTTCCGTTGATGCCCACGACACACGGCCGACAACTGCGTCATATCGAAGGGTCAGATTATGCGGGAGACTGCCGAATACCATTTTGTGGTCCGAGGCCGCTACGAACATGTCCAAGACGCGGACCTGCATGGGCACATTGCTCGCGGCTAAGGCTACGTCAACCGTTGTGCCTGACACGTGTGTAGGTACACGGGGGTTAAGTAGCTCCAACCCAGCCTCGGTGGCCATCGCCTGCACGGCCCTGTCCGCAGTGGACTGCGCGCAGTGGGCACATTTACAGCCAGGCGCATGGTCTAGGAAGCGGGCCCAATGCGCGTTGCCGTCGCCAAATAATACGTGCCACGCATGTGGATCAGCAGCTGAAAGAATCGCACGGGCTCGAAGAACAGCACCCCAGGTGTCTCTGTCGCCCCCCGGGGCGCCATTGAATCCATAAATATATGTGCAGGGGCAATCATTGGTGGCGCTCGGGCTCCGCACTTTATAAAGGGTATGCCACCTCTCACCAATGCTCTTCGATGGAGATCACTGCCGGCAGAAGTTCCGCTAGAATGAAAAAGCCGACCGATGCATATGATGACGTTTGCTTGCCGACCCATGCGTACGGGAAGTTGCCAGGCAGTCGTGCCCCAGGTGGGAAACGTGCCCCAGGGATCACACATATGTGTTCTCTGTTTTGCTGCAGCGCTGCCGATATCCCCCAGAGGCGCCAATACAGAAGTTCATTCGTCCCCAGCGTGGAAAGGCCAACAAGCCCGGGGTTCATGGAGCCAATCGTGAGGCCTTCTGTCTGAAGTGGTGTTGTGGCTATTTCCTCGGCCCCCGCGTCGCCAACCCGCGGTCCACCCGCGTAGGGTGACACAATGGGCTGGTTCCTGCCCGCCCCCTGCATCCCTCGGATCGCCTCCTGTTTCAGGAAGCGGCCGAAATCGTCCGCGATGTCAGCCAGTGCCCGGATGCTTGCACCTCCTACAGGCTGGAGGCGGGAAGGCCTGTCCGGCTGCAGCTCGAGGAGCGCCGCCACATCCTTCTGGAACGCTGCCCGCTCACACTTCCGCGGGCGCCCATCCTGCCAGGTTGTGAGCAGATGCCGGAGGCCTTCCATGGGCAAGGGCCGCTGGGTGGGTTGGTGACGTTCGACACCAGTGGCCACGCAGAGGCGCGCGCACACGGGCAAGACTATACCTGTATCGCTCGGCGCTGGACATGCATCGCGCCGCACATGCTAGGCGGGCGTTCCCCGCCCCGTCCAGGGATGGCAGGCCCAGGCCCGAGCCAACCGGCGCTGGTCGGGATGCAATAAAATCCTGGCCACCGCCCCCCAAACCTAGTTAGATAATGGCAATTCAATGAATGTCCCCTCCCATCCCCACCCACCTGTCTATCTTCGCGCCTGGTCCTGTGATCAGCACGGGGGGCGCTGTTAACGAAATTGGCCCCCCTCTCCCTCCTCTCCCTTATCGCCCTCCTCAGCCCTCCTCCTCCTCGTCCTCCTGCTCCTGCTCCTGCTCCTCCTCCTCCTCCTCCTCCTCCTCCTCCTCATCCTCCTCCTCCTACTCGTCTTCCTCGTTATCCACATCGTCCTCTGCATCGTCCGCTGCGTCGTCCGCTGCGTCCTCCTCGCCCCTCATCCTCACTTCCTCCCTCCTCCCTCCTCCCTCCTCCGCTTTCCGCCCCACCTATCATCGTGTTCCTCGCGCCTCCTCCCGCTCCCGAGGATCCCCGAGGCCTCAGAAGCAAGGTCGTCCACGGCGACAGCGCAACCCAAAGCCGACCGAACCGACAGCGAAACCGAAGACGACAGCGACACTGAAACCGACCGAGCGCAACCAACTGCGACGCAGCCGAACCGATCGCGGACTCCCTTGGGAAGCTCTCTCGCCACTTCGAGGCCGTGGCGTCGACCCCAGAGATCCGAGGCGTCTTTTCTTTGCGGGGTCCTCGTCCTCCTTGTCCTGCTCGTCCTCCCTCCCTCCCGCCACCTCCTACTCCACCCTGCTCTGCGCCTGCTGCTAGTCCTCGGCATTTTCCTTCTCCAGCTCCTTCAGCTGCTGCTGCTGCTGTTGATGATGCTGCTGCTGATGATGATGCTGCTGATGCTGCTCTTTCTCCTTCTCCTCCTCTTCCACCTCCTCTTCCTCCTCCTCCTCCTCCTCCTCCTCTTCCTCCTCCTCCTCCTCATCCTCCTTCTCCTCCTCCTCCTGCTCCCCTACCTCCTCCCTGTCTCCTCCTCCCCTCCCCTCCCCTCCCCTCCCCTCCGTGGGGCCGAATGGTCGTGGTCAACGCTACAAGGAAAAGGAAGTCGGGAAACATGAAGCGGGAATTCGGGTGACGATGACCCGCAGACCCCGCCACAGGACGTGGCGCCAGGCGCAACGAGCCGAACGAGCCGAACAACCAGCTTAGCCGACGCCCTCCTCATCCTCCTGTTTCCTATATATCTCCCTTTCTCGTTATGCATGTATATATTTACGTATGCATGCCGCTGCCTCTGTGTCTCTCTACTTATAACTGCATTTGTATATATATATATATATATATATATATATGCACTTGTATGTGTATTAATATATAGATCCGTCTCCGATCCGCAGCAAGAGGGGCAGCTGACCGACTCTGGTCCGTAGCACGAGTCGGCCGCCCCTAGGACCCAAACAAGGCGGGACCAGGTGGAAGAACTCGGGGGCATCCATGGCCAGGGGCCACGCTGGACAATCTGACGATGGCACCCGCGAGCGAGGTGCCCTTCTCTCCCTCGGAGATCCGTGTGGGAGGCTCGAGGTGATTGGCCAGTGTCGGTCCTTTCCGGGCCTCCGAAGGCCCTGGAGAGGCCTCCGGGAACCCTGGAGAGGCCTGCGGGGACCTGTTGGCGGCGCCACGGAGTGGGTGGCGCGCGGGGAGTGGCCTTCTGAGAAGGCGGGGTGTTTCTTTGCAGACGGGGTCTCAGAGGCTTCTCAGAAGGCTTCCAAGATCTCAGGAGCCCCCGGGCTTCTCGGGAGGCCACCGCCCCGGCGCCACCCCACTTGCGCGTGCCGCCAACTCCGGGGACCTCCAGGGGCCTCTGGTGACCTCCAGGGACCTCCTGGGGCCTCCAGGGGCCTCCGACGGCACAGCCAACACGCGGCCCACCCCGCGAGGGCTCGTCGGGAAGCCGGCGCCCCGCGCGCAGGATGCACGTGCCGAGGCGCGCGTGTACAGGAACTTGCAGCCCTGCCCGTCCAGCTCGCAAGCAGGCCTCCCGCCTGGGGGACGCGCCACCCCCCGGGTCCGCCCAAGCCTGGGTCGGCCAGGGCCCTGTCGCGAAGCCCAGCTGGCCGCTCAGCAGCCCCCACGCCCGCGTCAGCGGAGGGCGGAAAGCGGGAGTCGGCCCCGCTTGGCTCCCAAGCCCGGGTCAGCCAGAACGGATTGGCTGCCCCCCGTTGGCGCTGACCCCGGTCACGAGAGCCCCGACCGCCCACATTTCGCGAGCCCCTGGTCGCTGCCCCTGCAGCTGCCGCGTCGAGGTGCGGTCCGCGTCGCGGCCCGTCGGGGCCATGTTCCCGAGCTCCCAGCCGACGCCGAACCACCGCCAGCGGCTAACGCCACCATTTTTGCTCCGGTGGCGCTCGCAAGTGCGTGCGGTGTCTGCGCTCGGCTTGTCACGCACGCCGGGTCGGTCGCTTCGTCGCGATGTGCTCCTGCCGCGGGACAGCTATTGCGGCAGGCAGGACGCCACATGTCGCTCGAGTACCGAAACTCCAGCTTCTGGGGCCAAGAAAGCCGAGTAGGCTGGCACCCACAGAGCGATGCGCGCCTGGATCTGCTCTGGGGCGCCCTGGACCCTCGCACGGGGCAGGTTCTCGGCAGGCCAGACAGGCTGGGCATGGTGGGGCCTCACTCCCTTCGGCGAGCTTGCCATGGATTCCCGAGTAGGCTCGACGAGAGCCTCGTCGTCTTCATCCTCTTCCTCGCGTTCCCCTTCCTCCTCCTCCTCCTCCTCCTCCTCCTCCTCCTCCTCCTCCTCCTCCTCCTCGTCCTCCTCCTCCTCCTCCTCCTCCTCCTCCTCCTCCTCCTCCTCGTCCTCGTCCTCCTCCTCCTCCTCCTCCTCCTCCTCCTCCTCCTCCTCGTCGTCGTCGTCGTCGTCGGCCGCAGTCGCCGTTGACCTCGCCGCTGCCGCGGTCGTGGGCGACCGCCCTCCCCGAGGCTATCAACGAGGCAGCGCCGCCGCTGCCAGCGATCCCCGTCCTCACAGCTGCCGCCGCCGGCCTACAGCTGAGGCCGCGGCCCACCAGGTCGTACAGCGCCGCGTGCAGAGAGCCGCCGCTCGCCGCGGCGGCCTCCAACGACGTGCGCCGCGGGTCCTCTCTGCGGCGGCTGGCTCGCCGCCTCGCCGCCTCCGTCGCCGGGTTCGGCCACCGCAGAGCGCGCTGCCTAGACGCCGACGCCCCCATGAACTCAGTCTGCAGCGGCGCCATCGCATCCCGTGATAAGCTCTCCTCTGCCACCTGTCGCGCTATCGGACACGTTGCGAGCCGCCTCCTCCGCCCTCGGCAGCCCTGGGCGGCCCTTCGGTGGCCATCGGCGGCCCATCGGGGGCCCTCAGGCTGCCCTTCGGCGGCCTGGGCAGCGGCATGGGGGGCGGCGGCGGCGTCGCCGCCATCGTTGCCGTCACACCCTCGACCTGCTCCTCCCGCTCCGCCGCCGCGGACGTCGTCGACATGGTCCATCCGACAGCAGGGACGACGACGAGGGGGAAGATGTGCGTAGAACTGTTCTCGCCCTTTTTGGATATCCAGGGGGCCCATCGTCGCCACGGCTGGGTCCGCCTCGAGATCCCGGTCAGGGCGAGATGCTCAAGAGGTCTGGGAGAGGCATAGCTCCCGCGGTGGAAAGCCAGAGATCCTCCATCACGACTGAACCCATGCCATACTACATCCTCCACTATGCAGCTTGCATCCACTATCCAACTCCCTCCATCCTCCCTCCTGCATCCTCGACCCTCCTTTCTCCATCCTCCACCCTCCATCCTCCTTCTCATCAATATTGTTCAATTCCTCTTTACTTACAAACAACTTTTCCCTGTCGCACCCCGAACCTCGTTATTAGGGCGGGCCGGGCGTTTCGCCAAAGACTTCCTCACCAGTTATGACTCTGAAGCTAAAAATGACAACATTTTCACAGATGGAGGGCGGGTGGTTTTCAAAATGTGGTTCTCGCCTTAGCGCCGCGCACAGTAGTTTTTTAACATTTGCAAGAGCTCCACGGATTGAAGGCGGGTCGTTTTCAAAATGTGGCTCTCGCGTAAGCGCCGCGCACATTCGTTTCACAAAATTGCAAGAGCTTCACGGATAGAGGGCGGGTGGTTTTCAAAATGCGGGCCTCGCCCTAACGCACAGCAAATTCGTTGTTGACACTTGCAAGAGTTTCACGGATTGAAGGCGGGTGGTTCTCAAAATGAGGCTCTCGCGTAAGCGCCGCGCACATTCGTTTTGAACATTTACAAGTGTTTAACGCGGGTGGTTTTCAACCTGTGGTTGTCGCCATAGCGCCGCGAACATTCGTTGTAAAAATGTGCAAGAGCCTCCCATGCCCAACGTAGCAGACATGGTGTTTCGGAAGGATTCAGGATATTGCGGGTGCAACAGTTATGTTGGTTCGCGGTGCTGAAGTCCCAAAAATGGCGTTCTGGCACAATTCCAGATCGTGAGGACGCAGCAGTCAGATTGATCCGTGGCGTGGAAATCCCGAGAACAATGCTTTGGCATGCTTGAAGGTCTTCAAACGGTTGTCTTCCAACGAGGCAGTTCCCTCAATGGAAATAAGCCGCTGTCGGGGCCTATGAAGAGGGAGCTTGGAGGAAGGGTGAATTCCAGCATCGTTGATGCATCTTGGATTTACACTGGTCCCTCCTCGATTTACACTGGTCCCTCCGCCTCCTTTTTCGATTCGAGAGGAAAGGGAAGGAAGAGGAGGAACAGGAGGACGAACAGGTGGGAAGGCTGACGATGACTGTTCTCCTCTATCCACCATCCTCCGTTCTCCTCGTCCTCCGTTGTCCATCTTCACGACGAGGACGACCACGACGACCGCGACGACAACAAAGGCGGTCACGACCAAGGCGACGACGGCAGCCGCGACCACGACGTCGACCACGACGACGACGGCCACCATCACGACGGCGACTTCAACCAAGACGAACACGACGACATCGACGATGAAGACGGCGATCACGTCCACGGCCACCACGGCCACGACGGCCACGGCCTTGGCCACGACGACGACGAAGACAACGGCGGCGACGGCGATGACGACGCCGCCGCCGCCGCCGACCTCCTAGAAGCCGCGGAGGACCGCCGAGGGCAAACCCAAGGCCTCCGAGGGCCCCCGAAAGCCGCCAAGGGCATCCCGGGACGCCGATTCCTCGACGTCCCGAGACGCCCGCCGGGCCGTGCGGCTCCTGCTCCATCAGGGAGACGTTCGCGGCGCTCAGCAGGGCGGCGTCCTCGGCTGGTCACCGCCGCGGGGGGCTCAGGGGGGGAGCGGCCGCGCCGGGCCCTCGGAGTTCTGCACTGGAAGAAGGGGGCAATACTACCTCACTCCCTCCTCCTCCTCCTCCCCCTCCTCCTCCTCGTCTTCTTCCTCTTCTTCCTCCATCTCCAGCTCCCCTTCCTCATTCCCCTCTTCGTCCTCCTGATCGTCCTCCTCCTTCTCCACCTCCTCCCCCTCCTCCTCTTCTTTCCTCGCCGTATCCTACCTTTCCTCCTCCTCCTCCTCCTCCTCCTCCTCCTCCTCCTCCGCCTCTTCCTCCTCTTCCTCATCCTTTTCCTCATCCTTTTCCTTCTCCTCTTCCTTCTTTCGTCCTCCTCGTCCTCGTTTTCGTCCTCGTCCTCCTCCTCCTCGCCCTCCTCCTCGTCCTCACCATTATCATCACCATCATCATCAACAACAACCTCAGAAGCAGCAGCAGCATAAGCATCACCATAATCATCAGCATCATCATCTGCAGCATCAGCATCAGCATCAGTTTCAGCACCAGCATCATCAGCATCATCAGCAGCAGCCTCAGCAGCAACATCATCATTATCAGCATCATCAGCATCATCATCATGATCATCATCATCATCACCATCATCATCATCATCATCAGCAGCATCAGCATCAGCATCGTTGCCATCGTCAGCAGCATCATCATCATCTTGAGCATCATCATCATTACCAACAACATCAGCAACATCATCATCACCATCATCATCGTCATCGTCCTCACCATCATCATCATCATCACCATCAGCAGCAGCATCATCATCGTGATCATCCTCAGCAGCAGCAACACATACATCATCATCATCGTCACAATCGTCATCATAGTCATCATCAGCAGCATCAGCATATCATCAGCAGCATCAGCATATCCGTCGTCATCATCATGATCACCAGCATCATCATCAGCAGCAGCATCATCACCATCATCGTCATCACCATCGTCATCGGCAATCACACTCATCATCACCATCAAGACACCATCACCATCATCACCATCATCACGATCACCATCAAGACATCATCACCAGCTTCAGCATCACCATCACTATCGAAACTTGACGAATAGCTCAAGAGGCGGAGTTTGCAACAGCTGCACAAATAGCAGCCCCCGAGGGAATTCCACACACCTGTCCGCCTCGATTATCGCCACAGGTTGAAGCTACAGCGGCCTCCCCATGGCTCACAATACCTGCACTGCAGATACTGTCGTCGGTGGCTTGCAGATGCCCACGCGTCTGAATGGCAAGCCCCCTTTGCGTTCCTCATGGTCAAACTTCCCATGCTCCTTGACAAATGGCCTCCCAATGGCAGGCGAAGTAACACATTCCAAACCGCTTGACTGCTGATCTGTCCGATATAATGTCGCATGCGGATTTCGCCAATGCCTCCAGGGCCACGGTTGGTCGAACAAAAGAAAGGAAAATCTGACATCTGTACGCCAAAGCTTGTACCCATTATCCACAAGCGAGAACATACTGGCAAGGTATTCGATTAGTCTGTTCCACATTGCTCGAAGCAGGAAGTACGTCATGCTGAGCTGTAGCAGTAGGTGCTCCTGAGGGTCGAGGGTGATACTGAATTTCGTACGGCCTGAATTCGCTGCGGCACCAGCTGAGATGTGCGCGATAGGTTCCCGCCTGATCTGCCAGCGGATCCATCCGAACCTAAAAATGTCAACTATGACTGGCGTGTCAAGGGCGCGCAGGTGTGCGCCGAAAGCCTGTCGTCGAATGTGTGCTCGACCCCTACGGCTCTCCTCCTCCTCCTCCTCATCCTCCTCCTCTTCCTCCTCCTCTTCCTCATCCCCAGACCTCCGACGACCCGATGTTTTCGAGTCGTTAACCCCAGCAGATCTCGATCCCTCCCCTGGGACCGGCTTTTCATCCCGAGTCCGTTCTTGGCGGGCCTGGGGCCCAGGGACGGCTTCATGTGGCCGAAAGTGGCGGAGCAAATTCAGACCGATCTTGTCAAGTCACCACAGGCAGGGGTCTCCAGAGATCCCAGGAAGTACCCAAAGGTCCCCAGACCTCCAGGGGCGGCCCGGAGGTCTCGAAGGCACAACACACAACTTTATACGAGGAACGGTCCTCGACCTGGACGCGTCCATCCTCGACCCTCCTCCTTCTCCTCCTCGAGAAGGAGCGCACTGCCCACGGAGGGTAGGTAGGTCCGAGAGGGGGAGTCCAGAAGGGTGAAGGGCCATCCGAGAGGACCCTTTTGCACTCTCGCAAGGGGGCAATATCCAAGAGGAAGGCCACCGAGAGTCCCTGCACCCAAAGAGCATGCAAGAGAGAGGCCGTTGGGAATTGCCAGTTTGAGCCTGTTAGGTCGTAGTGCCAGTTTGGGCCTACTAGATTGATGCGGTCGCGTCTTCTATTCCGCCTCGAGGAGGCGGACGAGAAGAAGGAGGAGGAGGAAGAGGAGGAGGAGGAGGAGGAGGCGCAGGAGGAGGAGGAGGACGGGAGAAAGAGGAGGAGGAGGAGGAAGGGAAGGGAAGAGGAGGACGAGGAGGAGAAGGAAGGGAGGAGGCGCGCGGCGCAGGCCGCGGTCCGCGGAGAGAAGGTGCCCGAAGGGGTGCGCGAAGTCGTCCTGGCCTCTCGGGGCGGGGTCGCCCTCGTCGGCCTGCGTCCTGCGGCCTCGGGGGCGCAGGGGGGGCCGGCGCCGTCGTCGCCGTCGCCGTCGCCGTCGTGGTCATGGTCGTAGTGGTCGTTAGCTATGTCGTTGTCCTCCTCCCCCTCCTCCTCCTCCTCCTCCTCCTCCTCCTCCTCCTCATCATCATCATCAGCAGCAGCATCATCTTCTGCTCCTCCTCGTCATCCTCCTCCTCCTCCTCCTCCTCATCATCATCATCATCATCATCCTCATCCTCATCCTCATCCTCATCCTCATCCTCATCCTCATCCTCCTCCTCCTCCTCATCATCATCATCATCAT
>CAUYUJ010007886.1:0-43757 GCA_963575745.1 Prorocentrum cordatum
TCATCGTCATCATCATCAGAATCATCATCATCACCACCACCACCACCACCATCATCATCATCATCATCATCGTCATCATCATCATCATAAGCATCATTCTCATCATCCTCATCATCATCATCATCAGCAGCATCATGAGCGTCATGAGCATCATCATCATCATCATCATCTTCATCATCACCATCATCATTATCACCATCATCATCATCCGCATCATCATCACCAGCAACGTCATCATCAGCATCATCATCAGCATCATCAGCATCATCAGCATCATCAGCATCATCATCAGCATCATCATCCTCATCATCCGCATCATCCTCATCATCATCATCCTCATCATCCGCATCATCATCAGCAGCAGCATCATCATCAGTATCATCATCATCAGCATCAGCATCAGCATCAGCATCATCAGCATCAGCATCATCATCATCAACATCATCATCAACATCATCATCAACATCATCATCATCATCATCATCATCATCATCGTCATCATCATCGTCATCATCATCATCATCCTTCATCAGAATGATCATCATCTTCATCCTCAACATCCCCTCCCCTCCCCTCCCAAGATGGCGCCAGGAGGCCTTTACGAGGTTTCCTCGGCAACTCGCCCAGGAGCTGGATAGACTGGTGGGGGGTACGAGAAGCGTCCAAGGCGCACTACCAGCGCTTGGAGGCTAAACAGTTACACCAAGTGGTAGGACGTAGTAGAAGTGCGCGAACGCAGCTCGAGAAATAACAAGAAGCAAGTCGAAGCACCAGGGAGAAAGCGGCAGCAGGCGGGAGCATGTGGAGGCAAGCGGATCCAGGCCGAAGAGATTGGCAGAACGTGGAGGCATGGAGAAGCCAGTACGAGCAAACGAAGGCAAGTGGAAGCTTGGTGCAGCGTGTCGGTGCAAACGGAGAAGATCGGGGTGTTGCTCTACGCAGTGCTTGTAGCCCGAGAGCAAGGGATCCAACCAATTTGAGGAGCACACTAGCAATTGCAGCATGGTGAGAAGATCCGACCCGTAGACCCTCGTATACACCGATCTCAGGTCCCGATTGACTCTAAAAAGGTACGTGGCCACGACCAATGGTACAACCAAATGCTCCTGGCCTCCGGGATTCCAAGGCGGCCACAAACGCCGCCAAAACGACCCAAGATGCCTCCAAGAAAGCCCAAAAGGGGTCCAAGACGGCCCAAGTTGGATTAGATGAGCACGAAGAATGTCAAAAGAGGACCACCGCAGGGACCAAGTAAAGGTGTTGGAAAGGTGTTGGCGCCTTCACGTGTGCATGCCTTTTTTGCTCAAGACGGCCCCAAAGGCATCCAAGATGGCCCTCGATGCCCTCAAATAGCCGAAGTCGCCTCAAATGGGCCAAAAATCCCCCAAGACAGCCACAAAACGGTCCGAAAGGGCCCGTAGCTGGGCCAGGGCGGCCCCAAAGGAGCCCCAAATTCTACAGGATGGCCTCTGGAGAGGCCCTCGAACGTCCAAGACGGTCTCAAGAAACCTGCCAAACAGCCAGGAAGCCACAAGAAGACCCAAAAGGGAGCCGTGGTGGCCCAATAAGGCGCCAAGACTGCCCAAGAGGGCCCCAAAGGAAGCCAAAGACGGCCAAACAGCCCCCCAAGACGGCCCCCCGAACAGTCAGTCCCCCAAGGGACCCACTGACACCCCTCGCTAGCACCACGGCGGAACTTGGCACAAGCAGCTGGATACACCCATCTCAAGTCTCTCGCGGCAACGGAAAATAACTCCCAGTGCTGGGAATATCAAATAAGCAGTGAATGTGCAGTTCCTGATCGAAGCAAGAAGCCGTCATCGTGCATAACGTGTTAGGATGGCAACTTACCCCGCCGTTTTCTGCCACCATGCCACCATGGAACAATGAGGCCTGGTAAATTGCAAAGTGCTGTCCAGCAGGGAGTATGCAATACTCTATCACCCACACGCGTTTTAAGTCGGCAGCGCAAAAGAACCTCAAGCACGGTCGCCTCGAACTTCGTTCAAGCACTTATATCGGCCCGTCAACCATCTACTAACACATTGACTGTCTCCCCGCAGTTCCATACACAGCCAGTCCGCATTAATCCTCCACCGCGTTTCATCTGAGAACAAAGCCGCCAATAGTTTAGCCTGACGGTCGAGTTCCTCCTGTTGCTGTGCAGCAGTATCCTCCTTTTCCTCCTTCCGATGCATGCCCGAAGAGGCGTCCTTGATCAGGCAGAACTCTAAAATCGTTGGCAGCTCCAGTTGCCTGAGCGTATCGACTAGAAAAGATTTCCAACCCTGTTCTGTCCCACACATACACTGATCCCAATGAGGCCCCTGCGTGATATCAAATAAGGTGAACCAAGGATCGTAGAGCTTCCTCGCGTAATGCGGGCGCGGCAGTCTCGCGCGCCGCGCCATGGAGGAGGACTGCAGGAGGATGAGGAAGAGAAGGAGGAAAAGGGAGGAGGAGCAGCAGGAAGAGAAGTCGGGGATGATCAAGGGACATCGTCATCTCTGGAACAATTAGTAGAGCACGAATAGTTTGTTGGTTCCAACTCTGGAAGGAGACCGAGTTCGGGCAGCTAGAAACTTTAGACTAGCGATTATAATGATTCCCTTCTCGCTTGCTGTCTGTAGCTTATCTGCAGCTCGAGATCGGTCCAGAAACACATCACCATCTCTGAAAAAATGCAGAGCACAAATAGTTTCTCGGACCCAGCTCAGGTAGCAGACCCAGTTCAGGCATCTAGATACTTGAGACTAGCGCTTCTCATGAGTTCTTACGATTAATGTGCCAAAGAACTGTGTAGCTCATCTCCAACTCGAGAAATCTCAAGATAGTCACCATCATCTCTTTTAGAAAATAGCAGCGTACGAATAGTTGTTCAGACCCAGCTCTGGTAGCAGACCGATTTCAGGCGTCTAGATACTCTAGACGGGCGATTATAATGATTTACCTCCGACTCAGTTCAGTCCAGAAAACCCGCACGATCTCTGAATAAAATTGCAGAGCACGAATAGTTTATCGGATCCAGCTGTGGTAGCAGACCGAGACCGGGCATCTAGATACTTGATACTGGCGCTTCTGATGATCTCCTCCCGATTATTGTGCCAAACAGCTCTGCTGCTCATCTGCAGCTCGAGTTCAATCACAAAACTCATCATCATCTCGAAGAAATTAGCAGAGCACAAATAGTTGTGCGGGCCCAGTTCTGGTAGCAGACCGAGTTCGGACATCTGGATACTTGGGGCGAACGCGTCTAAAGATTCTAGATGGATAAGGTGTGCCTGCCAGCTCTGTAGCTCTTCTACACCTCGAGTTAGTTCAGAAAACTGACAGCGCCTGTCAAGATGAGACTAGACAGCCGATCCCGCCAGAGTGTATTTGACAGTTATATGTACCCGATCGACCTAATATTAAGATGGCAAGCGGAAATGAGATCGAATCTGGAGAGAAAAAATACTAGAGCTCTATTGTTGAATTCCGAGAAATTGAATTTAAATAAGTCGAACAATGAAACGTCCGTCGATATTTGTTTGTCAACTAGCCCCCCAGCGCGCCGGAATTACTCTTCTAGCTTCGCCTCGGACACTCCTAGGGAAGCTCTACGAGTCACTGGGAGCCGGCTTAACCTTCAACCAGGTTACCGGCGGGAACCTCGTAGAGCTCTCAACGCGCAGATCAGCCCAGATGACGAGCAGAGAGGGTTCTAGAATGTACACGTGAAAACTCCCAGAATGTATGTTTTCGGTTTTTCACGACCTGGGTTCCGCCAAGTGTTTTGATAGTACTCCAGCTGCAGACCTGAGAATTTCACTGGCAGACGCGGCATAACCCACTACAGGTGCGAAAAAGATCAGTTCTTAAAACTCATTGTCAAACCTATCACAATCTCCGAAAAAACCAACGCCAAGTCGTCACATTGCCCCCCGGGCCAGGTGGGCCAACAAGCTCAACCCGCGCCGGAATTCCCGTGAGCTCTACGAGGCACACTGAAATTTAGCCCAACCAAAGGGCCCATGCAAGCAGCCTGCGAAACGACGCTTCGGGGTGCTTGGAAACGACGCTTCGGGAAACTTGGTTAAAGACGCTTTGCGAAGCTCTGCGGAAGCACTTCGCGCACCCTGGAGCCTCGCGTATTAGGAAACGGTAGGAAGCCACGCTCCCAGATACGCTGGGGGCCCCAGCAACCTGCGGGGATTCTGGACCGCCGCGGAGGAGCTGCTGGCGGGCACCACCACCGTCCAACTTTTAAACTAAGAACCCTATAGCGCTCAAGGAGCTCCCGACCCTGGCTCTCAGTGTCAGGACGCAACCCGGAGTCTGCTTCCCCGAGCCGCACCCCCAGCTCTCAGTGCCTGGGTCGAAACCCGGGGTCTGCTTCCCGGAGCCGGGAGCCTTCCTCCTTTTGCTGAGCAGTTCAACGACCTGCTAGGAGTGCTCGAGCAGTGACTCGTAGAGCTTCCCGAAGAGCGTCAGCGGCGGAGTTAGAAGAATAATTCCGGCGCGCTGGGGGGCTAGATGGCAAAAGAAATCTCGACGGAAGAGTTGTTTTTGTTTACGTTGGCAAAAAAAAAAAAAAAAAAAAAAAAAAAAAAAAAAAAAAAAAAAAAAAACGGGAGTATAAAATTCGTTACATCTCTAGTATTGTTTCCCCCATATTCGATCCTGTTCCCGCTCGCCATCTTAATCTCAGGTCGTTCGGGTACAGATTACTGCCAAAAAGCATGCGGGCGGGATCGGTTCTTGAGTGTCATCTTCACAGGTGCTGACGGCTTTCTCAACTTAACTCGAGCTGCAGATGAGCTGCAGAGCTGGCAGGCACACCTAATGCATCTAGAATCACCAGGCGCGTTCGTTTCAAGTAGATGTCTGAACTCTGTCTGTTACCAGAACTGGGCCCGCCAAACTATTCGCACTCTGCAAATTTTCTTAGACATACCTCGCAGATGAGCCACGGAGCTGTTAGGCACAGCAAACGAAAAAGAATTAGCAGGCGCGCTAATCCAAAGTATCTAGATGCCCGAACTCGGCCTGCTACCAGAGCTGGGTCCGAAAAACTATTCGTTCTCTGTTATTTTTTAGGGGGGGTGATTGTTTTCTTGACTGAACTCGAGCTAAAGACGAGCTACAGAGCCCTTTTGTCCGAACCGGGAAGACAATTCTCAGAAGCGCTAGTCTCGTGCATCTAGAGTCCCAAACTCGGTCTGCTACCAGAGCTGGGTCCGAAAAACTATTCGTACTCTGCTAATTGTTTGGGAGATGTTCATGGTTTTCTTTCAACTCGCGCTAAAGATGAGCTTCTGAGCTGGTTGTCACAGGAATCGAAGAAGATCATTGGACGCGCTCGTCTCATGTACCTAGATGCCCGAACTCGGTCTGCTTCCAGAGTTCGGTCCAAAAACCTATTCGTACTCTGCTAACTGGGGGCCGGCGGTAAACTGGGCTGTCTCCACTACGTTCCCATAGAAACCTCTCCAAGGGTCTCGTGAGTCTACCTGGTAGGTAGAACTCTTCGGCATCGATGAGCTAGAGGAATTCTGGCGCGGGCGGCAGCTAGTTGGCCGACCCAGCCCGGGCGGACAATCTGTCAACCTGGGGTCCGTTCTTCGAAGATTGTAAGAGATTTGAAAATTCGTTTTAGGAAAATCTATTTTCATTCCCTGTACGGGGCGTTGGGCGGTGAAGTCTCGGGGCTGCAGCTGCCGTGTAGCTCTCGAAAATTAAGGGGAATCATCGGCCGTCGGGATACAGTTTTCGAGATGATAATGGTTTCGTGAATTGAATGAAAGGAGCAAGCAAACCACACAATTCAAGCCTCATTCGCATCTGGAGTGGGCCATGTCGCGTCTACCTGAAATTCTCAGATCTGTAGCTGCAAAACTGCTATCGAAACATTGGCAGATACGACGTCGTAAAAAACTCCATAAATATATATATATATATATATATGTATTGTGAGCTTTAGGCTGACATTCGAGACCGCTCTCGGCTCGTTAGCTGCGCGCTAACTAACGTGTTGAGAGCTCTACGAGGGTCCCGGCGGTAACCAGGTTGACGGTTTACTGCCGGCTCCCGGTCGCTGCCAGCAGCATCCAGGTAGAACATCAACCTTGACTATCGCCGGGAACTCGTGGAGCTCCCTCGTGGAACGCTGGCGCTGCAATCTCGCATTCCGCGCGCGTGAAGGCGCGGTCTCATGGAGGAGAGCTGGAGGAGAAGAAGGAGCGAGGAGAAAGGAGTTGAAGGAAGCTGAGGAAAAGGACGAGCAAGGAGGAAGAGGAGCAGAATAAGAAGAAAGAGGATGACAAAAGGCATTGTGATCTCTGAAAAATACCTCGTGGAGATCTTCGGCATCGATGAGCTAGAGGAATTCCGGCGCGGGCTGGAGCCAGTTGGCCCGGGCGAACAATGTGATGACCTGGCGTCGGTTTCCCGAAGATTATCAGATTTGACTGTTCGTTTTCAGAGCCATTATTTTTCTCACATGTAGTGGGTCATGCTGCGTCTCCCTGTCGAATACTCAAGCTCGTAGCTACAATATCATTGTCGAAGACAGGTCTCAACCGACTTTGTGCAAACCCGAAAAACAATAACGTCACGAGTTTTCGCGCTGAGTTCTCAGGGATCATCATTCTGACAACCTGCGCTCTCATTGGTGTACGAAGAGCTCTGGGTTGTTACTGGAATTTGGCGGTGAACCGTCAACCAGGTTCCGCCGTGCCCAGATAAGAATCGAACAGCGCTCTCGAAGTGTACCTTCTGAAGATCTGGATTCCAAAACGAACTGGGAGCCGGCGGTAAACCGTAAACCAGGTTACCGCCGGGACCCTCGTAGAGCTCTGAACACACCAAATCACAGGACAGAGTGTTCTCGAATGTCAGCTAGAAAAATCGTAAAATGTATTGCTTGAATTTTATACGAGGTTTGTTGCTCCAATTGTTTTCATCAAAATACTGCACCTATAGTCCTGAGAATTGCGCCACCGAACGCGCCATGATCGACTGCAGGGAAAAAAATCTGGATTCTCAAAACGAACTTTTAAATCTCTCACAACTGGGAGCCGGCGGTAAACCGTCAACCTTGGTTACCGCCGGGAACTCGTAGAACTCCCTCGCGCAACGCGGGCGCGACAATCTCGCATTGCGCGCGCGCGAGGGCGCAGCCTCATGGAGAAAGACGTGGGGGAGAAGAAGGAGCGAGGAGAAAGCATCTCTGGAAAAATTAATAGGGTAATATTTTTCTGGTTCCAACTCTGAAAGCGCGACGAGTTCGGGCATCTGGATACTTGAAACTAGCGCTTCTGAAAAATTCCTTCCCGTTATGTGCCAACCAGCTCTGTAGCTCTCCTGCAGCTCAAGTTACTTCAAGAAAGTAACCGCGATCTGTCTAAATTTGTAGCAGGATACGAATAGTTTTTCTGACCCAGCTCTGGTAGCAGACCGAGTTCAGGCGTCTAGATACTTTAGACCAGCGCTTTGTTCGACCTATGTGAAAACACATCAATGTAGCTCATCTGCAGCTCGAGTTAAGTCCAGAAAGAGTACGAAGAGTTTTTCGGACGCAGCCAAGATAGCAGACCGAGTTCAGGCGTCTGATGACTTGACACTAGCGCGCATGATGATTTCTTTCCGATTGCTGTGTCGAAGAGCTCTGTAGCTCATCTGCAGCTCGAGTTATGTCAAGAAAACCATGACAAAAACTACAAAAATAAGCAGGGTGCGAATATTTGTTCTGACCCAGCTCTGATAGCAGAGCGAGTTCAGGCGTCTAGATACTTAAAACTAGCGCGCCTGATGATTTCCTTCTGATTGCTGTGCCGAAGAGTTCTGTAGCTCATCTGCAGCTCGAGTTAAGTCAAGGAACTCATCATCAACTCCAGAAAAATTGATAGAGTACGAATAGTTTCGCGGACCTAGCTCCAGTAGCAGACCGAGTTCAGACATCTAGATGCTTGAGACGTACGCGCCTGACAGTTCTAGATCGATTAGGTGTGCCTGCCAGCTCTGTAGCTAGCCCACAGCTCGAGTTAAGTGCAGAAACCGGCAGCATCTGCCAAGATGAGACGAAACAGCCGATCCCGCCCCAGTGCTTTTTGGCAGTAATAGGTACCCGATCGAGCTGAGATTGAGATGGCGGGCAGGAATAAGATCGAATATGGAAGAAAATACTGAAGCTCTGAAGAATGCTAAAAATCTCGAAAGATCGAATTTAAACCGAGCAAATGTATACAAAATTGAGAACCGGCGGTAAACCGTCAACCAGGTTATCGCCGGGGCCCTCGTAGAGCTCTCAACACGCAAATCAGCGCGCAGACGACAAGAAAGAGCGGTCTCGAATGTCAGCTTGAAAACTCGCAAAATGTAATTTTCGAGTTTCATAAGATGTCGGTTCTGCCAATGTTTTGATAGCAATACTGCAGCTATAAACCTGACAATTTCACTGGCAGACGCGGAACAACCCACTACAGGTGCTGAGAATGATTGAACTGCATGGTTCGCTTCCTCCTTTCGTTAAGTTCACGACAAAAGTATCATCTCCAAAACTGCATCCCAACGGCCGGCGGCTCCTCCCAATTTGTAATAAGCTGCACTTAAGCTGGAGCCCCAAGACTTTCACCGCCGAACGCCCCATGATCCACTACAGTGAATAAAAATCTGCTTCTCCAAACGAATAGTCCAAGCACTCACAATATGAGAAGGAGAGAGAAAAAAACAAAAAACAAACAAAAAAAAAAATGGCTGTCACATTGTCCGCCCGGGCCGGGTAGGCCAACTAGCTTCACCCCGCGCCGGAATTCCCCTAGCTCATCGACGCCGAAGATCTACGAGGTACTACGGCACCACCACGGCTACCACGTCACTAGAAGGAAGCCTGCTCGGAACTCAGCGCGAAAACTCCCAAAATATATGTTCTGGGTTTTACGGAGTCGGTTCCTCCACGTCTTTCGACAGCAATATTGCAGCTACAGGCCTGAGCATTCAACAGGCAGACGCCTCATAACCCACTACACGTTAGAATAATACTGTTTCTCGAAACGAATAGCCCAATCTCTCACAATCTTCGATTTTTATATATATATATATATCAAAACCAAAAAAAAACCGCGCCAGAATTCCTCTAGCTCATCGATGCCGATGAGCTCTACGAGAAAAGTCAGCTTGAAAACGCGCAAAATATATGTTGAAGATTTTTTACGACGACGGTTCCCCCACATGTTGTGATCGCAATACTCCACCTACAGCCCTGAGAATTCTACCATCGAACGCGCAGTGATCGACTGCAGGGAACAAAAATATGGATTATCCAAACGAACTTTCGAATCTCTCACAATCTTCGGAAAACCGACCCGAGGTCACCACATTGCCCGTCTGGCCGGCTCGACCAACTAGCTCCACCCCGCGCCCGAATTCCTCTTAGCTCATCTCGTCGAAGAGCTCTACGAGGCACTTCCGTCGAGATCTTTTTGCCAACTAGCCCCCCAGCGCACCAGAATTACTCTCCTAGCTTTGCCGCTGACGCTCCTAGGCGAGCTCTACGGGTCACGTTCCAAAAACCGACCCCAGGTCACCACATTGTCCGTTCTGGCCGGGTCGACCAACTGGGAGCCGGCGGAAAACCGTCAACCTTGGTTTTTGAGTTTGAGTTTGAGTCAGGGCGCGGACAGCTGTGACAGCTGAGCCCTAAGACTCCCAAACGGAGCACAGGGTAGCTAGAGAAGGCATCTCTTATCATCACACTGCCGAGCCACTGAGGCATAGGCATCGGAATAGGATGCAGGAACAAGGAACAGGATGCAGCACGGCACGTGAAATTGCAAAGGTGTAGGAACTGGTTAGAGATGAACGAGGCTACCCAAAACGTGCACCACGGCCATACAGAGCCGTTGCGCTGCGAACATCACACAGAACACGACAGAAGCAGAGGCATCAAGCGAGAAAGCTTCCTCCGCCACGAACAGCCACGCCCCGTGCACACACAAACCTAAACACCATTCTGCAGCACATCCCTCCACAGAGCGACCTCCGTCGAAGAATCCACGGAGGCCGTCTAGTTTTGTTTTGCTCGCATGTTCAATAAGGGAAGTATGAAATACAACGTAACATATTCTGGTTCTGGCCAACCATGTCAGCCTATGTGCAATCACTAAATCAATCAATCAATTGGGTATCGAGCCCTGGCCGCCAACTCGCGGTAGTTCTTTACATTGCGACGCATCCATTCATCCTGAAAATTCGTCACGTATCTCATAGCTTCCGTAACGCTTGTGGGAACGAGTCTGTGGTGACTAAAGTCTCTGATATCCTCCGACAGATGGGTCAAATTGGCTATCGGGCCAAGTCTCGCGCGATCCCGAAGAAGCGCTTCAAGCAACACAGCCTTTTCCTCGGCACCCGAGGCCATAAGGCGATACAGCGTGGCAGCCGTGAAAGAGTGAACGAGCTTTACCCAGCCAGACTTGCGGAAGCAGTATTTCCTGATCCTTAAATTACACGCCAACTGAAGCAAATAATCTGCGCGGTTACGTTTCTCCTCGTCCTCCGTCACTGCTGAACTCACAACTGCATTAGATAGACTCCCAGTCGTGGAACTCCCAGGGTGTGAAGCCATAGAATCTTTATGATGAGGAGGCCAAAAGGTTACACGAAGGTTCCTAATGTGGCTCTGCAAGCGTTGTCCCATCAACCGTTGAGCACCACTGGAGTAGAATGTCAAGCACCGCCAATGTCCGAAGCACCACCCCGCAATACGGTGCATCCTTATCTTGTCCAACCGACACTGCTCCCAGAGTCTCTGGATGTCCGCGCCCTCCTCCCCATCACGGTGGTAAGCCTCACACAGACGGTGCAGAGTAGCCTGTTTCAAATAGAAATTTGCCCTCGCTCGCAGGGTGGCCATTCTATCCCATGCGTGGAAGACAGCATCCCAATCAGCGTCCTCCTTCTGCAGGTGGTCCGCCACGAGCAGGCGCGTGATGTGCCTCTGGAGCACCCATGTGGTAGCCGTGCCGGCGCACTCGACGTGACTTGAAGAACTGCACAAGTCCGCAAAAGAGGACGGAGGTTGGGGAGGATCGCAAGTAGATGGATGGGCCGACTTTGACATAGAAGAGCCAGTTAGAACTGCCTGAGCCTTCGCCCTTGCCCGCCTCCTGTTTCTGCGGTGCCTCTGGCCTTTCCCACGGCCAGCATCCCCCTCTGGACTCGGCGCCTCCTCGGGACTCTCAATTCCCATTCGAAGTTTGTATGCCTTGAGCGCCTCGATCCGAGCATGAAACTCATCTTTGGGGAGCCGTTCGAATTCCCGCCAAAGAGCAACTGCATCGCCATTGGCACGGGCCCAGTCCCTGGCAGCTTGACACTCAGATCGATTGCTCTGCAACTCATCTGAACAGAGCCGGGAAGAAGAAGCACAGTTATCTTTACGCTGGTCGACTTCGCACTCTCCGTGGGTTTTCGAGGATGCCAACGGCAGCGCCTCGGGGCCCCCACCTTCCCTTTGCACTCGAGAATAATCCAAAGGAACTGAGTGCAGAGAATAATCCGAAGGAGCTGAGTGCAGAGAATAATCCAAAGGAACTGAATGCAGTACAGCATCAATTGATTGAGAAGCAAGCGACGCTTCTTCAGCAGCAAGGTTGGGTCCTACATCCTGGGATCCTGAAGCGGCCGTATGGATCTCTGCACAATACGGATTCGCAGCAACTTTGGCAACCTTGGTTACCGCCGGGAACTCGCAGCGCTTCCTCGCGCAATGCGGGCGCGGCAATCTCGCATTGCGCGCGCGAGGGCGCAGTCTCATGGAGGGGGACGTAGAGAAGAAGGAGCAGTGAGAAGAAAGCATCTCTGGAAAATTTAATAGAGTACGAATACATTTCTGGTTCCAACTCTGAAAGCATGACGAGTTCGGGCATCTGGATACCTGAAGAAAAGCGCGTCTGATAAATGTCTTCCGATTCTGTGCCAAACAGCTCTGTAGCTCCTCTGCAACTCGAGTTACCTCAAGAAAGTTACCTTCATCTTTCTAATAATTAGCAGAGTACGAAAAATTGTTCTGACCCAGTTCTGGTATCAGACCGAATTCAGGTGTCTAGATACTTTACACTAGCGATTCTAATGACTTCCTTCCGACTTATGTGACAAACAGCTCTCTAGATCATCTGCAGCTCGAGCTAAGTCAAGAAAACCATCACCATCTCTAGGAAATTTAGCAGTAGACTAGTTTTTGTTCGAACCCAGCTCTTATAGCAGACCGAGCTCAGGCGTCAAGATACTTTAGACTAGCGCGCCTAATGATTTCCTGGCTGTGCCGAACAGCTCTGTAGCTCGTCTGCAGCTCCAGTTTACTCAAGAAACAATTACCATCTCTAAAAGATGAACAGAGTACAAATAGTTTTTCGGCCCCAGCGCTGATAGCAGACCGAGTTCAAGCGTCTAGATACTTCAACCTAGCGTGCCTAATGATTCCCTCCCGATTGCTGTGCCCGACAGCTCTGTAGCTCATCTGCAGCTCGAGTTGAGTCAAGAAAACCAATTCCACTTTAAGAAAATTAGCAGAGTACGAATAGTTTTCCGGCCCCAGCGCTGATAGCAAACCGAGTTCAGGCGTCTAAACTATCCTTCCGATAGCTGCGCCGAACAGCTCTGTAGCTCATCTGCAGCTCGAGTTAGGTCGAGAAAACCATCAGCATCTCCAAAAAATTAGCAGAGTACGAACAGTTATTTTGGCCCCAGCGCTCATAGCAGACCGAGGCGTCTAGATACTTTAAACTAGAGAGCCTAACGATTTGCTTCCCATTGGTGTGCCTATCAGCTCTGTAGCTCTCCTGCAGCTCGAGTTAAGTCCAGAAAACCAGCAGCACCTGTCAAGATGACACAAAACAGCCGATCCCGCCTGAGTGCTGTTCGGCAGTCATACGTACCCGATCGAAGACGGCGAGCGGGAATAAGATCGATATGGGGGGGAAGGAATACTAGAGCTCTGACGACCGGTTGAATTCCGATAGATCGGAACCGAGCAAAATTATGCAAAATGTCCGTCAATTGTTTTGCCAACCAGCCCCCCAGCGCGCCGGAATTACTCTTCTAGCTTCGCCGCTGACGTTCTTAGGGAAACTCTACGAGTCACTAGCTCCACCTGCGCCCAAATTCCTCTTAGCTCATCTCGTCGAAGAGCTCCACGAGGTATTTGTTATTCTCTCACAATCTCGGGAACACCGACGCCATTTCTCTGGCTCATCGGCGCCAAAGAGCTCGAAGTACCTCGTGGAGCTCTTCGGCATTGAGCTAGAGGAATTCTGGCGCGGGGTGCAGCTAGCTGGCCCAGCCAGCCTGGGCGGACAATGTGGGAACTTTGGGTCGGTTGGACGAGCATTGTGAGAGATTTGAAATTATTTCTGAGAACAAATATTTTTCGCACCTGTAGCGGGTTGTGCCGCGCCTGCCAGTTAGATTCTCAGGTCCGTAGCTCTAGTATTACTGACGAGACATTTGAAGCAACCGACTTTGGATGAAAACCGGAAGAAGAAGAAGAAGAAAAAATCTGTTTCGAATTTTCGGCTCGCGCTTCAGAAAGCTTCCCCCATGTGTTCCGAGCAGCGCCGCGCGAGAAAAGAGCTCCACGAGGCTCCCGGCGGCAACCTGGTTGACGGTTTACCGCCAACTTCCAGTACAATAGAAGCCGGACGGGTGGTGCCCGCCAGCAGCTGCTCCGTGGCGGTCCAGAATCCCCGCAGAAGGTTGCTCGAGTTCCCAGCGTGTCCGGGGGCGTCGCTTCCTGCGTTTGCCAATATTCGTGGCTCCTGGGTGCGCGAAACGCTTATGTAGAGCTTCGCTCGCTTGAAAGCGTGCAGTAACTTCACTCCCGGATAGCCTTTTGGTTGGGCTACATACGGCTCTTCTTCCCAGACTGGTAGCCGGCGGTAAACCGTCAACCTTACTCGGCTGCTCAAAACACATGGAAGCAGCTTCCTCAAGCATGACCTGAAAACTCGGAAAGGGAAAGAAAAAACTAAAGTCGGTTCCTCCACGTCTCTTGACATTATAATATGCAGCTACGAACCTCAGAATTCAACAGGCAGACGCGGCGTAACCCACTACACGTGAGAAAGATACTGGTTCTCAAGACATTGAAAATCTCTCACAATGTCCAGAAAAACGACCCCAGGTTGACATATCACCCGCCCGGACCAGGTCGGCCAACTGGTTGCACCCCGCGGCGGAATTCCTCGGGCTCATCGATGCCAGAGAGACCTACGAGGTAATATTCTAGCTTCGCCGCTAACGCTCTTAGGGGAACTCTGCGAGTCAAGTCGGTTGCTTCAAGTGTATCGATTGTAATACTGCAGCTAGAGACCTGAGAATTTCACTGGCGGGCGCGAAATAACCTACTACAGGTGCGAAAATTACTGGTTCTCAAAACGAATTTTCAAATCCTACACAGCATTCGTCCAAGCGACCGAAAGTTGCCACATTCTCCGCTCTCGCCGGGTGGGCAAACTGGAGCCGGCGGTAAACCGTCAACCAGGTTACCACCGGCAGCTTCGCAGAGCTCTTTTCTCTCTTGATTGAACTCGAGCTGCAGATGAGGTACAGGGCTGTTTGGCACAGCAATAGGAAGAAAGTCATCCTGCGCGCTAGTCTAAAGAATCTAGACATCTAAAATCGGTATGCTATCAGAGCTGGATCCGAAAAAACTATTCGTCCTCTGCTATTCTTCAAAAGATTGTGATGGTTTTCTTGACTTAACTCGAGCTGCAGATGAGCTACAGAGCTGTTCGGCACAGCAATCGGACGGAAATTTTCAGGCGCGCTAGCTCGAAGTATCTAGACGCCCGAACCTGGTCTGCTATCAGAGCTGGGTCAGAAGAAGTATTCGTATTCTGCTATTTTTTTGAGATCGTGATGGTTTTCTTGACTTAACTCGAGCTGCAGATGAGCTACAGAGCTGTTCGGCACAGCAACCGGAAGAGAATCATTAGGCGCGCTAGCTCAAAGTATCTAGACGCCTGAAATTGGTCTGCTATCAGAGCTGGGTCTGAGAAAGAGATCGCACTCTGGTTGTTTTAGAGATCGTGGTGGTTTTCTTGACAAAGCTTGAGCTGCAGACGAGCTGAATAACTGTTCGGCACAAAAAAAACTGAAGAAAATCATCAGGCGCGTGAGTGTCGAGTATCTAGACGCCTGATCTTGATCTGCTATCAGAGCTGGCTTCGAAAACCTATTCGCATTCTGCCTTTCTCTGAGATGTTGATGGTTTTCTCGACAACCCGAGCTGGAGATGAGGCACAGATGGCAGCGTCCAACTGGGAGCCGGCGGTAAACCGTCAACCAGGTTTTTGAGTTTGAGTCAGGGCGCGGACAGCTGTGACAGCTGAGCCCTAAGACTCCCAAACGGAGCACAGGGTAGCTAGAGAGGGCATCTCTTATCATCACACTGCCGAGCCACTGAGGCATAGGCAACGGAATAGGATGCAGGAACAAGGAAGAGGATGCAGTACAACATGTAGCCTCGTAGAGCTCTTTTCTCGCGCGGCGCTGCTCGGAACACATGGAGGGAACTGCATCAAGCGTTAGCTGGAAATTCTCGGGGGGGGGGGGGAAGAACAAACAAAACAAAAAAAAAAAAAAAAAAAAAAAAAAACTGTTTTTTATCGAAAATTGGTTCCGCCAAGTGCTTTCATAGTAATACTGCAGCAACGGACCTGGGAATTTCACTGGCAGAAGCGGCATGACCCACAACAGGCGCGGAAAATACCGGTTCTTGAAACGAATGTTCAAATATCTCACACTGCTCGCCCAAACGGGCCGAAGTTCACACATTGTCCGTCGGGGCCAGGTCGGCCAACTGGGAGCCGGCGGTAAACCGTCAACCTGGGTGTTTTGCAGTTTGCGGTCAGAGCTGGTAGCGCTGGGGTCAGCGCCGCTCGGTGGCCTGCCACAACTGGCGCATTGCAGTTTCGCAATCCCGGGAGCTCCGAGAGAGGGGGCACTACAGGCACAGCCTTACTGTGTCCTGCACTCCTCTTAGAAGCTGAGTCGCTGCACAGAGTTCCGCGGACGTGATAGAGGTGCGGGGGGGGAGGGAGAAGGAGTGAAAAGCAACATCTTCACACCACTGCTGGGCACAAGATGGGGGAAAAGAAGAGCCTGGAAGGACACTACTCACGTACACGTCACACACCCATCCTGCACCAACTACTTCAGTCGAGACACCCCCGTCAAAGGCACCTCGTATCCCCGATATTGTGATAGTCTGCTGTTGACATTCTTTGATAAACATCAAATCGCAAACTCGTTCCTGTCGTCCTCTCCTCGCATTCCAAATCATCCGATCCGCCCTCGTATTGCCTTCTCTGTATACCCATTTCCAGATATCATGGCCTGCGCTCGGTGGAATAATCCCCGATGTCGTTGTAAGAGGATATAGCAAGTTAGATACCTCCGCAACTTCATTCATATAATTAAAATTGATAGTATTATATAAGCCTGTCAACCAATCCACCACCACTTCAGAGTCCCCGCTTAACTCCATAGAAACATAACCTGGATAGAGTCCCCAAGTGGACTGCCTTGCACATATTGTTGCCAATCCCCTGGAGGTCTCAATGTTCTTGGGGTGCAAGGGGTCCGTGGACATCTCCTCGCCCGCCTCCTTCCTCACATGCATGTTGTTGTTTTTAAACGCGAAATACGGGAACATGTGCTCGTAACTTTCAAGGTCTCGGGGCGCCTGACAGCAGAAATCTGTCCATCCTCTCTCCGACCACTGAAGATGGCCTCTCCACCAGAACTCACCTCCCACGGATTCGAAGATGCCAGCCCAGGAGTGGAAAGCCAGACGATGAGCACCGTTCGAACGACCGCCGCTGCGACTGATCTCACGAGCCTGCTGGGTTCCAACCTACTCGATAAACATGTCCATCGCCTGCGTCCAAGCAACATTTCCCACGAGCATCAGAGCACGAGCCTGCAGGTGTGCGTTGAGGATTGCCGACTTCTCCGTCCCCAGGGCCCGCGGGGCAGGCTTGTGACCAAGATTTTCTTTTAGCCTCTGAGTATTGCCTGAGAGTTGGGTCCTTGTTTTCTTCAGACCAGCACGTTGGGTTGGGTCCTCCTCCTCTTGACGACTCCTTTTGGCGCCTTGTCTTCCCTCCTCCTTCGCCTCCTTCATCATCCTCGTGTGTCCTTGTCGCAAATTCTCAGACATTGGGGCCTCCTCCTCCATCTCCTCCTGCATGCTGTTGATGCGTGGGGACGTGGAAGCTGTAGAAGGGCAGGGTAAAAGGGGTGGAGGTGGTGGAAGTACATGACATAGGGAATCCGAGATATCCTTCGCCCACTCCCACTGTTTGCGAAGTACTCTTTGAACGAGACTCTCTCGCGCTGTCCGATGAAGCAACGCTCTCCCTGCTCGTATCTACGTGTCAAGAAGAGAGTCCAGTTTTCTTCCCGTCGTTTCGACCGCCACAGCATGCTGGCCAATAACCCTCCCTCCCTTGCGTGGATGAACTTGAAGCTGTTGGAGTCGATCGTGGCCCCTTCGATACCATATAGACAGCACGCTTGCACACGACTACAGTATCGAGCAATATTTTTGCTGAGCGGCAGGGACCGATCGTAGCAATAGCTTTTATCACACCAGAAAGTTTTCTCAGCTAGCTCCCACCTGTGATGCATGTCATCATGCCCCCGAAAACGTTTTGTCTATCCTGGCCCCCAAGACGTCCATGACACGCACGCTCGGTAATTCAACTGCTGGATCGATGTTATCAATGACCATGCTACCCTCAGCATCTGGCGATATAGTGTTCATATACATGAGTGACTCCTTCTTCCACTCAAAGCCGTGTCGCCTCAGCGCCGTCGTCATCTCTCTGATCATTGTCTCCAGCTGGTCATCCGAAATTACAAACAGGAATGCATTATCAGCCCACAACATGTTAGGAATCTTCCAGTCGTTTCGCGCCCCAACTGTTCCCAGAGGGTGCCCCAGGCCACGCTCAAACCATCCAGTACAAACCGGTTCGAAAATCATGATGCTGACGAGAACCCACAACATTGGGGCTTCCATCGATCCAGTTCTGATACAGCTATCCCAAGGAATATTGGACGTCTCAATCTCCTGAATACGAAGTGTGGCCATGTTATTGGTATATCCTTCGAGCACTGCATATGCCAAATTCGGGTCGACGTTGGAAAACTTCATAGCCTCTGCCGCACAAGGCATGGTGAAATTGTCGAAGGCTCTGGCGACATCAAGTGACGCCCAAGACAGCGAGTACGATATGCCCCACATGGCCGTGTGCCTCACAAGATTATTGAGGCCACTCGTCACCTCATGGGTTCTCCTTCCAGGCATGAATCCATATAATCCCACCAGCCCTCTGGGCGTGAGTGGTTTAGCGAGCTCTCTCTGTTGTCCACCCCCCTTCTTCCCCTTCGGGGAGGGGTTTAACCCTCCCCCTACTCCTCCCCCTGGACCTGGAGAGGGGGTTTCGCGGGTGGTTGGAGGGGTCTTTTTCGACTCCTGGGAGGGCTAAAATTCGACACCCCTCACGAGGATTGTGGCCCCGACGGGGGGAGGCACAAAAATGCTCGCCCCAGCTGTGATCGATCGCCCGAAAGATGGCTCCAAGATACTCCCAGACCCCTTTCCAAAGAGCCCCAAGAGGCCCAAGAGGCCTCCAAGGGGGCCCCAAGATGCCCCCTAAGGAGGCCCCCAAGAAGCCCCAAGAGGCTTCCCCGAAGCACCCAAGACGCTCCCAGAAGCCCCTGGGCCGCCAAGAGGCCCCCAAGACGCCCCAAACGGCCTCCGAGATGCTCCCAAGAGGCCCGAAGAGGCTCCCCCAAAGCACCCAAGACGCTCCTAGAAGCCCCTGGGGCCGCCAAGAGGCCCCCAAGACGCCCCAAAAGGCCTCCAAGAGGCTCCCAAAAGACACTACTACTACTACTACTACTACTACTACTACTACTACTACTACTACTACTACTACTACTACTACTACTACTACTACTACTACTACTACTACTACTACTACTACTACTACTACTACTACTACTACTACTACTACTACTACTACTGCTACTACGCTACTACTGCTACTATCTACTACTACTACTACTACTACTACTACTACTCTACTACTACTACTACTACTACTACTACTACGACTACTACTACTACTACTACTACTACTACTACTACTACTACTACTACTACTACTATACTACTACTACTACTACTACTACTACTACTACTACTACTACTACTACTACTACTACTACTACTACTACTACTACTACTACCACCAGCCCTTTGGGCGTGAGTGGTTTAGCGAGCTCTCTCACTGTTCTCAACCCCCGTTCTTCCCCTTCGGGGAAGGGTTTACCCCTCCCCCTACCCCCTGGACCTGGAGAGGGGGTTTCGCGGGTGGTGAAAGGGTCCTTTTTCTATCCCTGGGAGGGCTAAAATTCGACACCCCTCACGAGGATCGTGGCCCCGACGGGGGGTTCAGATTTTTCGGACTCAACATGAAGTCGGTCCCTCCAAGTGAACTGGTACTAAAAATGGCTCTAGAGAGCTGAGCTGCTGAGGGAACAAAGTTTATATGCAAATGCTCGGAGTAGAAATCTGATTTCTCAAAATGAATTGTCACATATTTTTCAAAAAAATTGCAAAACCACCCCAAAGTTACCACTTGTCCTTTCTGGCCGGGTCGACCAACCAGCTCCACCCCGCGCCAGAATTCCTCTAGCTAATCGATGCCGGAGAGCTCTACGAGGTAATTAGTAGCGTCCAAAACCTGGAGAGCGACTGGCGCCGGCGGTGAACCGTCAACCTGGCCACCGCCGGGAACCTCGTAGAGCTCCTTGCATCCGTGAGAAAGCTCAGGATCAAAGCGAGAGCTTCTGGGAGCTTTTCTACAAAGACTTTAAGTTGAGATTTTCCGGAGTCAACATAAAGTCGGTTCCTCCAAGTGAACTGGTACTGAAAATGGCTCTAGAGAGCTGAGCTGCTCAGGGAAAAAAGTTTATATGTCAATGCTCGGAGGAGTAAAAAATCTGCTTGCTTAAAATGAATTGTCAAATATCTTTCAAAAAATCTGCTTTCTGAAAATGAATTGTCAAATATCTTTCAAAAAATTGCAAAACCACCCAACTTGGCAGCGCCCAGAACCCGGAGAGCGAAGCGACCCTTCGGGGACAGGAAATCTTTTCTGGAGAGCTCTGGGAAGCTCCCCTGCTGCGCTGCTGAAACGCCGTCAGAAACGCTTCCAAGCGCGCCTGCACGCGTGCAGGCGCGCGTGGAAGCTTGCCAGAAGCTCTCCCGGACACGTTGCCGGCTCACCGGAGGCGCTGCGAGGAACGTGGAGCGACGGAAAGGAGCTCCTGGCGGGCACAACCACCGTCCGGCTTCTAATCTTAAACCCTCTAGCTCTCAGCGACCTCTCCGGGAACTGGGCGCCGGCGGTAAACCGTCAACCTTGGTTACCGCCGGGAGACTCGTAGAGCTTCCTAGCTCGACTTAAGTTGAGAAAACCGACAGCACCTACCAACATTCCGACTCATAGTGAATATTTTTTGATCTCTGAATGCGACAGGCGGACGCGTCTGATGTCTGCGAATCGACTTCTGTCATTAGCAGCCCTGCAGCCCCCCTACAGCCCGAGTTAAGTTCAGAAAACCGACAGCACCTCTCAGGATGACTCGAATAATACAATAGTTTCGCGGACCTAGTTCGGGCAGGAGACCGAGTTCCGAGCCCTGGACTCGACAGGCGGCCGCCCGATCTCTTCGAATCGATTCCTGTGACAACTAGCACTGTAGCCCCCCTCAGCGCGAGTTGAGTGAAGAAAACCGAGAGTACTTCTCAAGATGACTCGCCAATACGAATAATTTCGCGATTCTAGATCGGGCAGCGGACCGAGTTCAGAGCTCTGGATTCGACAGACAAATGCAACTGATGATTCTGAATCGGTTTCTGTAAATATCAGCTCTGTAGCTGTCCTACAGCTCGAGTTAAGTACAGAAAACCGAGAGTTTCTGTCAAGATGACTCGAATAATACGAATAGGTTTGCGGACCTTGCTCGGCTAACAGACCGAGTTCAGACCTCTGGATTCAACAGGCGAACGCGCCTAATCATTCCACATCGATTAGCTGTGCTTACCAGCTCTGTAGCTGTCCTAAAGCTCGAGTTATGTTCAGAAAACCGTCAGCGCCTATCAAGATGACTCGAAACGGCCGATCCCGCCACAGTGCTTTTCGATAGTAATATTAACCCGATCGAGCTGAGATCAAGATGGCGAGCGGGAATAAGATCGAATATCACGGGAAAAAATACTAGAGCTCTAACGAATGGTCAAACTTCGAGAACAAAATTTTCAACCGACCAAAAGTCACCAAAAGTTCCGTCGAGATTTTTCTTGCCAACTGGGCGCCGGCGGTAAACCGTCAACCTTTGTTTTTGAGTTTGAGTCAGGGCGCGGACAGCTGTGACAGCTGAGCCCTAAGACTCCCAAACGGAGCACAGGGTAGCTAGAGAAGGCACCTCTTATCATCATACTGCCGAGCCACTGAGGCATAGGCATCGGAATAGGATACAGGAACAAGGAAAAGGATGCAGCACAACATGTGAGAATGCAAAGGTGTTGGAACAGGTTAGAGAATGGTGTAAGAGCTGGTTGAAACGCTACCCAAAACGTGTTCCACGGCCATACAATGCCGTTTTACTGCATTGATCAAAGCAACAGCCGATCAGCAGCATATACTTCCACAGACCGCCCTCCAACGAAGAAACCGTGGAGGCCGACTAGTTCATGTTTACGTTGTATATCCAGCGCCAGGCGCCAGTTAAGGCCACAGTTAAGGCCAAAAGGTTACACAAAGGTTCCTAATGTGGCTCTGCAAGCGTTGTTCCATCAACCGTTAAGCACCACTTGAGTAGAATGTCAAGCACCGCCAATGTCCGAAGCACCACCCTGCAATACGATGCATCCTTATCTTGTCCAACCGACACAGCCCACAGGTTCTCTGGATGTCCGCGTCCTCCTCCCCATCACGGCGCAAAGCCTCACAGAAACGTTGCAGAGCAGCCTGCTTCAAGTAAAAATTTGCCCTCACTCGCTGGGTGGCCATATTATCCCATGCGTGGGAGGCCGCATCCGAATCAGCGTCCTCATCGCACTCTGATTGATAGTTATGCAACTCATCCACCTCCGTCTCCTTGTCGCCTTCGGGCAACAAGGGCACAATTGGGGCGGGTAGAGCGGAAGAAACTGAATCGTGAAAAGAGGACGGAGGTTGGGGAGGATCGCAAGTAGATTGATGGGCCGACTTTGACATAGAAGAGCAAGTTAGAACTGCCTGAGCCCTCGCCCTTGCCCGCCTCCTGTTTCTGCAGTGCCTCTGGCCTTTCCCACGGCCAGTATCCTCCTCCGGAGTCGGCGCCTCCTCGGGACTCTCAATTCCCACTCGAAGTTTGTATGCCTTGAGCGCCTCCATCCGAACACGAAACTCATCTTTCGGGAGCCGTTCGAATTCCCGCCAAAGAGCAACTGCATCGTCATTGGCACGGGCCCAGTCCCTGGCAGCCTGACACTCAGATCGATTGCTCTGCAACTCATCTGAACAGAGCCGGGAAGAAGATGCACAGTTATTTTTACGCTGGTCAACTTCGCACTCTCCGAGGTTTTTCGAGGATGCCAACGGCAGCGCCTCGGGGCCTCCACCTTCCCTTTGCACTCGAGAATAATCCAAAGGAACTGAGTGCAGAGAATAATCCAAAGGAGCTGAGTGCAAAGAATAATCCAAAGGAAGTGCGTGCAGTACAGCATCCGTTGATTGAGAAGCAAGCGACGCTTCTTCAGCAGCAACTGCCGTAGAACTCTCCACAGATTCAACATGAACATTCTCCTCCTCCTCGTCCGTGAAATCCTTAAGATCCCCCTGCGAATCCTTTCCATGGCGAGCCGGGTCTGCGTCAGAAGCTGAAGTGTGGCACACTTCAGAGCGTGAAGCCATATAATATGTATGATGAGAATAATGCAACTGCTCATTCAGCAACTCCTCCTTCTGCAACCCCACATCCTGCAACTCCTCATCATGCAACTCCTCTTTCAGAACACCTGGGTCAACAGCGGGAACATTTGAATCGGGAACATCATGATGAGACGAAACCTCCTCCTCCTGTCTCTGCGAATAATCAGACCCAGCCGGCGACCAAAGGTTATGCGAATCAACATAAGCAACTTCAGCAATCAGATGCAAGTCCGATTTCTTGTCTTTCTCACTGGTCTTCGACTCTGGCACCGATAAGGAACTCAACAATCTATTGACCTGCTCCTCCGAGTTCCCCTGAAACGGGCATGGGTTTCGCGCACAATCATCGAGGTTATCAAACCAGCCAAACGCGGGGAAGGCATTCGGATCAGCCACAAAATATGGATCACGATCATTAAACTGCATAACATCAAATACAGCTTGTCTACAAATCGCCAGTTTGATTCTCCTCGTTTTTCTTTTCCAACTGGTCGAAACAGAACTAATCGAACAAAATTGCGCTGTCATGATGCCGCACAAAGAAGGGGCACGCAAGAACAACTGATCAGACAGAGAAATCAATCCAACGCCGACAGATCACCCGTTGGGCACACAGAGATGTACGAGGGAAGCGAAATCTGGCGAGGCTTCCTGACAACATATAATGTAGAAAAAAATTACACAGAAAAAATAGTTTTCCAGCCTAAGCAATTTCAAACCTCTCGGATGCAACAGCCGAACGCCCCCGATGCTTCTGGATTCTCTTCTGTACGAGCTCTGTAGCTCTCCTACAGCCCGAGCTACGTGCGAAAATCGACAGCACCTCTCAAGATGACTCGAATAATACGAATAGTTTGGCAAACCTAGCTCGAGTGTCAGACCGAGTTCAGACCTCTGCATGCGACAGGTGGACGCGTCTGATGTCTGCGAATCGACTTCTGTGATTACCAGCCCAACAGCCCCCCCTACAGCCCGAGTTAAGTGCAGGAAACCGACAGCACCTGTCAGGATGACTCGAACAATGCGAATATTTTCGCAGACCTATTTCGGGCAGCAGACAGAGTTCGAAGCTCTGGATTCGAAAGGCGGACGCGCCTGATGTCTCCGAATCGATTCTAGTGATTACCAGCCATGCAGCTGCCCTACAGCCCGAGTTAAGTGCAGAGAACCAACAGCATCTCTCAAGATAACTCGAACAATACAAATAGTTTTTACGATTCTGGATCGGGCAGCAGACCGAGTTCAGAGCTCTGGAGTCAACAGACAAGGGCCACTGATGATTCTGAATCAGATTCAGTACGTATCAGCTCTGTACTGTCCTTTAGCTCGACTTAAGTACAGGAAACCCCGAGCGTCTCTCAAGATAACTCGAATAATACGAATAGGTTTGCGACCCTAGCTCGGCTAGCAGACCGAGTTCAGACCTCTGGGTTCAACAGGCGAACGCGCCTGAGTATTCTGAATCGATTAGCTGTGCTGAGCAGCTCTGCACCTGTCCTGAAGCTCGAGTTATCTTGAGAAAACCGTCACCGCGTGACAAGCTGACCCGAAACGGGCGATCCCGCCGCAGTGCTTTTTTGCAGTAAAAGGTACCCGATCGAGCTGAGATCAAGATGGCGAGCGGGAATAAGATCGAATATCACGGGAAAAAATACTAGAGCTCTAACGAATGGTTGAATTTCGGGATTCGAATTTTCAACCGACCAAAAGTCATCAAAATGTCCGTCGAGATTTTTCTTGCCAACTAGCTCTCCAGCGCCCCGGAACTGGCGCCGGCGGTGAACCGTCAACCTGGTCACCGCCGGGAACCTCGTAGAGCTCCTTTCACGCGTAAGAGTGCTCAGAGTCGAAAGAGAGAGCTTCTGGAAGCATTTCTCGAAAAGGGGAAAAAATGATTTTTCGTGTCGACATGAAGATGGTTCCGCCAAGTGTTTTGATAGTAAAAGAGCGCCTACGGAGCTCATACTAAGACAGAGAGGCCCTCATAGTCGTTTAGAGGTGCGAAAAATCTGCTTTCTCAAAATGAATTGTCAAATATCTTTCAAAAAATTGCAAAACCACCCAAAAGTTATCACTTTGTCCTTTCTGGCCGGGTCGACCAACTGGGCGCCGGCGGTAAACCGTCAACCTTCGTTACCGCCGGGGGACTCGTAGAGCTTCCTGACAACATATAATGTCCAAAAAAATTACACGGAAAAAATAGTTTTTCAGCCCAACCAATTTCAGACCTCTCGGATGCAACAGCCGAACGTCCCAGATGCTTCTGGATTGCCTTCTGTACGAGCTCTGTAGCTCTTCTACAGCCCGAGTTATGTGCGTAAATCGACAGCACCTCTCAAGATGACTCGAACAATACGAATAGTTTGGCAAATCTAGCTCGAGTATCAGACCGAGTTCAAACCTCTCCATGGGACAGGCAGACGCGTCTGATGTCTCTGCATCGAGTTATGTGATTACCAGCCCTGGAGCCCCCCTAGCCCGAGTTATGCAGAAAACCGATAGCACCTCTGAGGATGACTCAAACAATACGAATAGTTTCGCGGATCTAGTTCTGGCAGCAGACAGAGTTCGGAGCTCTCGATTCGAAAGGAGGACGCGCCTCATATCTCCGAATCGATTCCGGTGATTACCAGCTATGCAGCCCCCCTACAGCCCGAGTTGAGTGCAGAGAGCCGACAGCATCTCTCAAGATGACTCGAACAATACGAATAGTTAGAGCAGACCGAGTGAGCTCTCGATTCAGCAGACAACGGCCACTATGATTCTGAATCAGATTCTGTACGTATCAGCTATGTAGCTGTCCTGCAGCTCGAGTTGAGTACAGAAAACAGAGAGCGTCTGTCAAGATGACTCGAATAATACGAATAGGTTTGCGGACCTAGCTCGGCTAGCAGACCGAGTTCAGACCTCTGGGTTCAACAGGCGAACGCGCCTGATCATTCTGCAGCGATAAGCTGTGCTCACCAGCTCTGTAGCTGTCCTGAAGCTCGAGTTATCTTGAGAAAACCGACAGCGCGTATCAAGATGACTCGAAACGGCCGATCCCGCCTGCCTGCTTTTTGGCAGTAAAAGGTACCCGATCGAGCTGAGATCAAGATGGCGAGCGGGAATAAGATCGAATATCATGGGAAAAAATACTAGAGCTCTAACGAATGTTCAAATTTCGAGAACAAAATTTTCAACCGACCAAAAGTCATCAAAAGGTCCGTCGAGATTTTTCTTGCCAACTAGCTCTCCAGCGCCCCGGAATTACTCTTAAGCTTCCAGCAACAACTTGCTAAGGGAAGCTCTACGAGTTACTAGCTCCACCCCGCGCCGGAATTCCTCTAGCTCATCGATGCCGAAGAGCTCTACGAGGTACTGGAACCGGCGGTAAACCGTCAACCAGATTACCGCCGGGGCCCTCGTAGAGCTCTTTCCTCGCACAGCGCTGCTCGGTACACATGCAGGTAGAGTGTGGACGCAGACCCAAAAAAACTCGAAAAAACACGTTCTATCTTTTTATCCAAGGACCGTTCCGCCAAGTGTTTTGATAGTAATACTGCACCTACAGACCTGAGAATTTCACTGGCGAGCGCGGAATAATCCACTACAGGTGCGAAAAATACCAGATCTCAAAACGAATGTTGAAATCTCTCACGAAGTTCGTCCAAACGACCCAAAGTTCGCACATTGTCCGTCAGAGCTGGGTCGGCCAACTGGGCGCCGGCGGTAAACCGTCAACCTTCGTTACCGCCGGGAGACTCGTAGAGCTTCCTTGCTTTTACTGTAGCCCCACCCCCCCCCCAGCCCGAGTCGAGTGCAGAAAACCGAGAGCACTTCTCAAGACGACTCGAACAATTGGAATAGTTTCGCGATTCTAGATCGGGCAGCAGACCGAGTTCAGAGCTCTGGATTCAACAGAGAAATGAGACTGATGACTCTGAATCGATTTCTGTAAGTATCAGCTCTGTAGCTATCCTATAGCTCGAGTTAACTACAGAAAACCGAGAGCGTCTATCAAGATGACTCGAATGATACGAATAGGTTTGCGGACCTAGCTCGGCTAGCAGACCGAGTTCAGACCTCTGGATTCAACAGGCGAACGCGCCTGATCATTCTGAATCGATTAGCTGTTCTTACCAGCTCTGTAAGCTCGAGTTATGTTCAGAAAATCCGTCATCGCGTGTTAAGATGACTCGAAACGGCCGATACCGTCACCGTGCTTTTTGGCAGTAAAAGGTATCCGATCCAGCTAAGATCAAGATGGCAAGCGGGAATAAGATCGAATATCACAGAAAAATACTAGAGCTCTAACGAATGGTTGATTTTCGAGAACGAAATTTTCAACCGACCAAAAGTCACCAAAAGTTCCGTCGAGATTTTCCTTGCCAGCTAGCTCTCCAGCGCGCCGGAATTACTCTTAAGCTTCCAGCAACTAGCTTAGGGAAGCTCTACGAGTCACTTGCTGAACCCCGCGCCCGAATTCCTCTAGCTCATCGATGCCGAAGAGCTCTACGAGGTACTGGGCGCCGGCGGTAAACCGTCAACCTTTGTTACCGCCGGGGGACTCGGAGAGCTTCCTGATAACATATAATGTCGAAAAAAAAGTTGCAGAGAAAAAATAGTTTTTCAGCCCAAGCAATTTCAGACCCCTCCTGCATGCGACAGGCGGACGCGTCTGATGTCTCTGAATCCATTCCTGTGATTACCAGCCCTGCAGCCCCCCCTACAGCCCGAGTTTGGTGCAGGGAACCGACAGCACCTCTCAGGATGACTCGAACAATACGAATAGTTCGCGGACCTAGTTTGGGCAGCAGACAGAGTTCGGAGCTCTGGGTTCGGAAGGCCGACGCGCCTGGTGTCTCCGAATCGATTCCAGTGATTACCAGCCATGCAGCCCCCTACAGCCCGAGTTAAGTGCAGAGAACCGACAGCATCTCTCAAGATGACTCGAACAATACGAATAGTTTCGCGATTCTAGATCGGGCAGGAGACCGAGTTCAGAGCTCAGGATTCAACAGACAACGGCCACTGATGAATCTAAATCAGATTCTGTACGTATCAGCTCTGTAGCTGTCCTGTAGCTCGAGCTAAGCACAGAAAACTGAGAGCGTCTGTCAAGATGACTCGAATAATACGAATAGGTTTGCGGACCTAGCTCGGCTAGCAGACCGAGTTCAGACCTCTAGGTTCAACAGGCGAACGCGCCTGATCATTCTCAATCGATTAGCTGTGCTTACCAGCTCTGTAGCTGTCCTGAAGCTCAAGTTATCTTGAGAAAACCGTCACCGCCTATCAAGATAACTCGAAACGGCCGATCCCGCCCGTGTGCTTTTTGGCAGTAAAAGGTACCCGATCGAGCTGAGATCAAGATGGCGAGCGGGAATAAGATCGAATATCATGGGAAAAATACTAGAGCTCTAACGAATGTTCAAATTTTGAGAAATAAATTTTCAACCGACCAAAAGTCACCAAGAGGTCCGTCGAGATTTTTCTTGTCAACTAGCTCTCCAGCGCCCCGGAATTACTGGCGCCGGCGGTGAACCGTCAACCTGATCACCGCCGGGAACCTCGTAGAGCTCCTCTCACTCGTAAGAGCGCTCAGAGTCGGAAGAGAAAGCTTCTCGAGGCATTTCCCGAAAAAGGCAAAATTTATGGTTTTTCATGTCGACATAAAGGTTGGTCCCCCCAAGTGTTTTGATAGTAAAAATTCGTCTATAGAGCTCATATTAAGACGGAGAGGCCCTCATAATCGTTTACAAGTGCGAAAAATCTGCTTTCCCAGAATAAATGGTCAAATATCCTTCAATGTTTCGCAAAACTACCCAAAAGTTAACACTTTGTCCTTTCTGGCCGGGTCGGCCAACTAGCTCCCCCGCGCCGGAATTCCTCTAGCTCATCGATGACGAAGAGCTCTACGAGGTACTAGCTCCACCCTGTCGCCGAATTCCTCTAGCTCTTCTACCATCAGAGCTCTACGAGGCACTAGAAGTGCAAGCAGACGCCTGAGAGAACTAGAAGTGCAAGCAGATAGCTTTTGATGGCATTTTCTGCAGAACTGGAAAAATGCATTTTTGGACTGCCAACGTGAAGTCGGTCCCTGGCTTCGCTCCGGAGAATTTTTCGACGGAATGAACTAAGAATTTGTGAGGTAACTTCTGTAATGCCAAGCTTCGCTCTGCGCAAATAGCAGCCCAAACGAATTGTTAGAACTGCAAAATCGGCTGAGCCAGGCCGCGGAAGGTATGATCGCGTCCCTTTTCGACATTTCGCCAACTAGCTCCACCCTGTCGCCGAATTCCTCTAGCTCTTCTACCATCAGAGCTCTACGAGGCACTAGAAGTGCAAGCAGACGCCTGAGAGAACTAGAAGTGCAAGCAGATAGCTTCTGATGGCATTTTCTGCAAAACTGGAAAATTTCATTTTTGGGCTGCCAACGTGAAGTTGGTCCCTGGCTTCGCTCTGGAGAATTTTTCGACGGAATGAACTAAGAATTTGTGAGGTAACTTCTGTGATGCCAGGCTTCGCTCTGCGCAAATAGCAGCCCAAACGACTTGTTAGACCTGCAAGATCGGCTGAGCCAGCCCGCGGAAGGTATGATCGCGTCCCTTTTCGACATGTCGCCAACTAGCTCCACCCTGTCGCCGAATTCCTCTAGCTCTTCTACCATCAGAGCTCTACGAGGCACTAGAAGTGCAAGCAGACGCCTGAGAGAACTAGAAGTGCAAGCAGATAGCTTCTGATGGCATTTTCTGCAAAACTGGAAAATTGCATTTTTGGGCTGCCAACGTGAAGTCGGTCCCTGGCTTCGCTCGGGAGAATTTTTCGACGGAATGAACTAAGAATTTGTGAGGTAACTTCTGTAATGCCAAGCTTCGCTCTGCGCAAATAGCAGCCCAAACGAATTGTTAGAACTGCAAAATCGGCTGAGCCAGGCCGCGGAAGGTATGATCGCGTCCCTTTTCGACATGTCGCCAACTAGCTCCACCCTGTCGCCGAATTCCTCTAGCTCTTCTACCATCAGAGCTCTACGAGGCACTACAAGTGCAAGCAGACGCCTGAGAGAACTAGAAGTGCAAGCAGATAGCTTCTCATGGCATTTTCTGCAAAACTGGAAAATTGCATTTTTGGACTGCCAACGTGAAGTCGGTCCCTGGCTTCGCTCGGGAGAATTTTTCGACGAATGAACTAAGAATTTGTGAAGTAACTTCTGTAATGCCAAGCTTCGCTCTGCGCAAATAGCAGCCCAAACGACTTGTTAGAACTGCAAAATCGGCTGAGCCAGGCCGCGGAAGGTATGATCGCGTCCCTTTTCGACATTTCGCCAACTAGCTCCACCCTGTCGCCGAATTCCTCTAGCTCTTCTACCATCAGAGCTCTACGAGGCACTAGAAGTGCAAGCAGACGCCTGAGAGAACTAGAAGTGCAAGCAGATAGCTTATGATGGCATTTTCTGCAAAACTGGAAAATTGCATTTTTGGACTGCCAACGTGAAGTCGGTCCCTGGCTTCGCTCGGGAGAATTTTTCGACGGAATGAACTAAGAATGTGTGAGGTAACTTCTGTAATGCCAAGCTTCGCTCTGCGCAAATAGCAGCCCAAACGAATTGTTAGAACTGCAAAATCGGCTGAGCCAGGCCGCGGAAGGTATGATCGCGTCCCTTTTCGACATTTCGCCAACTAGCTCCACCCTGTCGCCGAATTCCTCTAGCTCTTCTACCATCAGAGCTCTACGAGGCACTAGAAGTGCAAGCAGACGCCTGAGAGAACTAGAAGTGCAAGCAGCTAGCTTATGATGGCATTTTCTGCAAAACTGGAAAATTGCATTGAAGTCGGTCCCTGGCTTCGCTCCGGAGAATTTTTCGACGGAATGAACTAAGAATTTGTGAGGTAACTTATGTAATGCCAAGCTTCGCTCTGCACAAATAGCAGCCCAAACGAATTGTTAGAACTGCAAGATCGGCTGAGCCAGGCCGCGGAAGGTATGATCGCGTCCCTTTTCGACATGTCGCCAACTAGCTCCACCCTGTCGCCAAATTCCTCTAGCTCTTCTACCATCGAGCTCTACGAGGCACTAGAAGTGCAAGCAGACGCCTGAGAGAACTAGAAGTGCAAGCAGATAGCTTCTCATGGCATTTTCTGCAAAACTGGAAAATTGCATTTTTTGGGCTGCCAACGTGAAGTCGGTCCCTGGCTTCGCTCGGGACAATTTTTCGACAGAATGAACTAAGAATTTGTGAGGTAACTTCTGTGATGCCAAGCTTCGCTCTGCGCAAATAGCATCCCAAACGAATTGTTAGAACCTGCAAAATCGGCTGAGCCAGGCCGCGAAAGGCATGATCGCGTCCCTGTTCGACATTCCGCCAACTAGCTCCACCCTGTCGCCGAATTCCTCTAGCTCTTCTACCATCAGAGCTCTACGAGGCACTAGAAGTGCAAGCAGACGCCTGAGAGAACTAGAAGTGCAAGCAGATAGCTTGTGATGGCATTTTCTGCAAAACTGGAAAAATACATCTTTGGACTGCCAACGTAAAGTCAGTCCCTGGCTTCGCTCGGGAGAATTTTTCGACGGAATGACCTAAGAATTTGTAAGGTAACTTCTGTAATGGCAAGCTTCGCTCTGCGCAAACAGCAGCCCAAACGAATTGTTGGAACTGCAAAATCGGCTGAGCCAGGCCGCGGAAGGTATGATCGCGTCCTTTTTGAACATTTCGCCAACTGGGCGCCGGCGGTAAACCGTCAACCTTTCTTACCGCGGGGGACTCGTATATAATGTGGTAAAATTTATAGAGAACGAATATTTTTTCAGCCCAAGCGATTTCAGACCTCTCAAGATGACTCTAACAAAAAACGAACAGTTTGGCAACCCAGCTGGAGTATCAAACCGAGTTCAGGCCTCTGAATGCGACAGGCGGACGCGTCTGATGTCTGCGAATCGACTCCTCTGATTACCAGCCCTGCAGCCCCTCTACAGCCCGAGTTAAGTGCAGAAAACCGACAGCACCTCTCAGGATGACTCGAATAATACAATAGTTTCGTGGACATAGTTCGAGCAGCAGACCGAGTTCCGAGCTCTTTGACAGACGGGTGCGCCTGATCTCTCTAAATCGATTTCTGTGACCAGCAGCACTGTAACCCTCCCCCAGCACGAGTTAAGTGCAGAAAACCAAGAGCACTTCTCAAGATGACTCGAACAATACGAATAGTTTTGCGAACCTAGCTCGGGCAGCAGGCCGAGTTCAGAGCTCTCGATTCAACAGACGAACGCGCCTGATTATTCCCAATCATTCTGTGGCTATGAGCTCTGTAGCTGACTACAGCTCGATGACTCGAATACTACGAATAGGTTTGCGGACCTGGCTCGGATAGCAGACCGAGTTCAGACCTCTGGATTGAACAGGCAAACGCGACTGAGCATTCTGAATCGATTAGCTGTGCTTACTAGCTCTGTAGCTCTCCAAAAGCTCGAGTTATGTTCAGAAACCGCCATCGCGTATCAAGATCACTTGAAACAGCCGATCCCGCCTGGCCTGCTTTTTGGCAGTGAAAGATAACCGATCGAGCTGAGATGAAGATGGCGAGCGGGAATCAGATCGAATATCATAGCAAAAAATACTAGAAAACGAATTGTTGAATTTCGAGAAAATTTTCCACCGACCAAAAGTCACCAAAACATCCGTCGAGATTTTTCTTGCCAACTAGCTCTCCGGCGCCCCGGAATTACTCTTAAGCTTCCAGCAATAACTTGCTAAGGGAAGCTCTACGAGTTACTAGCTCCACAGTGTCGCCGATTCCTCTAGCCCTTCTACCATTAGAGCTCTACGAGGCATAGAGAAGAGCTCTACGAGGTACTTTCTAGCGTCCAAAACCCGGAGAGCGAAGAGACCCTTTGGGAACAGGAAATCTTTCCTGGAGAGCTCCGGGTAACTGGGCGCCGGCGGTAAACCGTCAACCTTGGTTTTGCGGGCTTTGCGGTGGGGTCCTCCAGCACACGCAAGCAGCGGTGCTCCCCGCGGCCACCAGGCGCAAGTGGCTCTACCGAGCGTGTGAGACGCTATCTATAACATACGCAATCTGCGAGATTGCGTGAATTAGCTTCGAGGCGGCCGTTAACTCACAGACCGTCACGGTTGCCTCCCTATCGAGGCCAAACGCCTCCTCGGCAATCACGTGACACTGTATAGCATTATTATGTTCTACAAAAGCCTGCAGCCACCAGCCTCCCCCAGCCCCAATATCCGAGGTGCCTCCGTCGAAGTAACCCCTCAATCCTAAAACTTTCGAAGTATATAAAGGGGCAAGATACTCGTTTCTCTTCGATGTGTGTGGGCAAGCTCTACAAGCCCACGTGAGTTCATCAGCATAACTGTTACCCTCCCTATAAAGATGTTTGTTGGGTCAGCCCCCGCACACGCAGTTCTCAAGCAGGTGTCCGGTATAGCATCAAGAGTGTTTTGTGCCGCCTCCAAGGTGTTATTATAGCCCATGTTCGTGCACCTCCAGTGCCCTCTTATGCATTGGACAACACACAAGCTGTCACCCAGCATTTCAAATGGAATCTTATCCGACTCATAGTCAAAGATAGTCTCATTTTCAAAGTTATGAGCAATGCGACGCGCAATCCTATCATTGTTCACTTTCGTCTCCTCCTCCTCCGTACGGGCAACCGAAACTCTAGGTTTGGCCAGATAGTCAAGAATGGCGGGCAGGTGCAATCTTTTGAGTAACTTCTCAACGAAAATCGACCAATCTTCTTTCCCAAACATCATAGTCTCCCACCACTTAGTATTGCCATTTTGATCCGCAATGAAGACATCTTCCCATTTTCTCCAACCGACGTATTTAGTACCTCCACGCCATCCAAGAAGAGCAGCCTGAGAATCCCTCGAACTTGCAGCGAACGCGCGACGATGAGCGGACCAGTCACCTGACGCATGCATCATGCCCAACCGCGCCTGAGAGTAGGCGTTGAGTTTGAAGGCATTCACGTTTGCGCCAGAGGGTCGTGCCTCTCGCGGCTCACTATCATGATTAGAAGAGGGAGGGCCCCGTGGTCGCTTACTTCCCTGTGGGGCAGCAGACAGACTATCGGCGGAAGCGATGGGGTCATCATTCACATGAGCAATACACCGTCTCTTTTGACTGCCCCTCGGCGAACATATTTCATCCCGATCTCTTTTGTCGCATGGGCGCTGGGGCTGTCTGACCCGCTTGGCGAGCTCCTCCTGGCTCGCAGTGAGACTCGGGCCAGGGCGCCGCTTCTCTCCCCTGGCGGCCAGACGGGTCTCCACAATCTGCCTGCGACGATTCTTGGCCGCGGGCGTGGGTTCGCTCTCGCCGTCGACTGGGGGGGGCTGTGGCCGCAGGACTGACAGTGCCTTGGGATTCGCGCTGCCTGCTCCTTTCTTCCAGGAGCCTGGCGCACTCAAACAGATGCGCCACCTGCAGCGGATCACGCAAAGGAACTCTTATTCTGGACGCAGACGACACACGACCAGAAGAACAATGAGCATCCTTTTTGTTCGGCTCCAAAGGAACTCTTATACTGGACGCAGACGACACACGACCAGAAGAACGTTGACCATCTTTTTTGTGCTCAGTCAGTCCCCCACGGCTACCAAACATAGCCGCAGGTCTCTGGGGCTCAGGCGAAACACTCTGAGGCAAAGCACGAGGCGGACAATGAGAATGAATAAAGTGCGTACTGTGTGTGTGCAGCGTAGCTGTCGGAATATAACAAGGCAACTGATCGAAAGAACTTCCTCTCTCAGCCTGCGGCACAGAAGACATCGAGCGAAGGTGTGTATGCTCTCCACTGTTCGTGTGCAGCGTAGCTGTCTGAATATAGCTGGGCAACGTGTCGAAAGAACGGTCATCAACCTGCGGCACTGGCAACAAAGAATGGGCATGTGTTGTATCATCACCGTGAGTGTGCAGCGTAGCTGTCTGAATAAAGCGGGGCGTGGACTCCAAAGAACGTTGGCCTAGCAACTGAGGCACAGGCAAAGACGAATGGACATGTGTATGAGCCTGACTGTACGTGTGCAGCGAAGCTGTCGGATCAGCATGTACTCTATCCGTGTGCAGCGCAGCTGTCGGGATATTTTGACACACAAAGCCTCTGGCAAAGCAAGCGATATCTTCCGCCCAGAGCCAGTTCTTGTGAATGAAGAGTTCCACCGCCGACAGAAATCCAAGGTTGGCGAACTGGTCGCGTGCATACTTGAACCTCCTCTTTTGGTAGACCGTCCAATCTTCAGTCACTCCTTTCCTCCTTCCTCCGATGATGGCTAATAGCTTTCCTTCCCAGGAGAATATTTTTTGTGCCGTGATGTTGTCAATCGTCATCCCCTCGATTGCGAAAAGTAGCTTACTCTGGATACGGAGTCGGTATCGTTGGAATCGTCTCTCAATCGGGATGCGATGACTTCTATAATATTCGATGTCGGCAAAGAAGGCACCACGGGCACGATCCAAGTTGAACTGCAGATCGCTATGCTGTGTCCAATATCTGTCCAACCTGTAACCCAGGATGTCCAAAGTGTTAACGCATTCAAGTTTATACGCGTGGGTCTGTGTGGGCAACTGAATATCAAGAACTACATCATTCGAGCCATTGACGCCAAAGGGGATGAGCTTGAGAGAGGATGGTTTCCAATTGAGGCCGGCCTGGAGCAGGGGGAGAGTGAGCTCAGTCACCATGGTCCTGAGCTGCCGTTCATCTCTGGCGTACAGCAACAAATTGTCTGCCCAGAGGGCATGTGAAATCGTCGATCTAGTGGGCATGGGGACGGGGGACTCGACTACGTAACCCAGATCACGCCCTGGCCAGGTCCCGACGATATCATTCCACAAGGCCACACTCACCACTTTGAATATGAAAGGTCCGTCCACCCCGCCCGTCCTGATACTCCGATCCCAACCAATCCAATCCAAATTCTGGGTCCCTTCGAAGGTGGCTTTACACGTGTTTTCGGTCATAGGACAAAGAAGGGCATAAATCAAAGCGGGGTCAAAACCAAGCTTCTCCATACTTTGTAACGCTAGCTTGATAGTAACGTGGTCAAACGCCTGGAGTACATCGAGGCTGGCCAGATAGAGCTTCTCCCCTTTTCCCCATTGTGCAGCATGTTGGCAAAGATGTTTGGTAAACGATGTGACCTCAGAAACCTTCCTGAACTGCACAAACCCATACATGTTAAGAGAGTGTTTGATATTCACCAGATGTTGTTCCCCTTTAATGACTAGGACATGGTTGTACCACTTCTGGACCAGGCTCAGGAGGCAGATCGCCCTAGTCTCTGAAAGCTCCTGGATGGACGGCGCCTTCGGGATGAGAGTTACCAGAAACCTCTTCCAATCCGAGGGGACCTGTTGACGACGATTGGCGATCAGGCTGAAATGATGTCGGATTGTCTTGAGGCTGGCAAAGGGGATGAGCTGCAGCATCTCCCGTGTCACTTGGTCAGGTCCAGCCGCCCCACTCTTGAGGCGAGCCCTCGCTCGCAAGATGTCATGCATGGTGATGCTCACGCACTGGGACTGGTTGAGCTTCGATGCCAGACCTTCCAGAATAGACTGCACCTCCCTCCTCGCCCCGTAGTCCTCCACCCTGTCTTTCAAGTACCTCCCAATTTCCACCTGTTTGGCCTCGACATCGTAAGTAAGTTCCCACTCCCCCGTCATCTTTTTGACTTTAAGTGCCTGTGCTTGTGTACGTAATTTACGCTGTTCAACTTTGTGTTTGTATTCGAGCATGTCGGCATCATATTGTTTTCGCAGTGGTTTGATCAATCTCCGAAGACTCCTGACTTCATTCTGGCATCGAAGTTCTCTGGGCCAAAGAGCACGCCGTAACAGCCGTTCGAGCGTCCATAGACGTTCCGGCCTCACAGGTGCACGAAGTGCGGCCACCTGGCGGCTAGGGATACTTGCCGCCGTATCTGCGATGATCTGGCTGAGTGTGCCCCTGCCCTGCCTCCTCTGCTCGCCCTCCTCCTCTTTCACGGGTTTCACGTCCCTTTTGATGTCCTCCTCCTCCTCCTCCTCCTCTTCAACCAAAGACTGTAATGGGCGATACCGAGAGCCTGCATCTTGAAACTGCCGTGACAGGGCACGGTCGAAGCTGGCGGCAGCCGCAGCAGGGTCCACGGGTTCCCATTGATGCAAGGCAGCTCGCTTCCTATTCTTGCAGCGTCGCCGCCTTCCCACAGCAACCGCAAGATGTACTAGTTTGTGGTCGCTGATCTCCTGGATTGTGGCCGATCTCCCTGGGGCCCGAATCCACTCAGCAGTAGTCCCCGAGTCGAATTGATCAGAAGCACTGATGCCTATATAGTCGAGCACCGCCTCCCCTCGGGGTGCTGCCCTACCTCGCCAAGTCGCACAGCGAGGGCCAAACGTGTTTGCCAGCCGTAAACGATGCACACTGCAAAATTCTGTCAATAGGAACCTCATATCCTCCAATTGTTTCTTCCTCACACCCTCCCTTCCTCCTCTGAATAGGACCTCCACCTCTTCCTTCACTCCCATACCAGTGATAGCACGGCCGTTGGCGATAATATTGGGAGCCATCTCAACGTTGGCATCCGTAAACAAGATAAGCATGTCTGGCTGCTCAGGGCGACGTCTGCGATACTCTCTGATCCTCCTCTTCACCTCCTCCAACACTTGACTGAATTCCCTCACCTCCTCATCCTTATCATCTGCATATGGCAAATACAAGCAGGCAATAGCGGCTGGCCTGAACCATGCAATGACGAACCGTGGTCCGCGCTCAATGTCACGTAGCAGAGCCTTCCATGGGCCCTTCCACAAAATAGCTGCTTTCTTACACGAAGAGCGTTCCATGTGCCACCCATCCCCAGCAAGAATCTTTCGACTGTCCGTGAAAAACTGTGCCTCCTGGAGTCCCAACAAGAAAATGCCTCTGTCGTTGGCAGCATCCAGGATAGCTTTGGAAAACTGTGGGCCTCTTTTCTCGATATTCCATGTGCCCACTCTGGCAATCCACTCATGTCATTCAGCCCTCAGATCAGCTTGGAGCTGTGCCGTGTTGATGGCAGGATCCAAGACGGCCAGAGCGGGCAGGATCTCATAGTTCGTTGCTGGGTTAAAAACTGCGATGACCTTGCCATTTGTGGTGTCGTTGGGGAGCTTGCCCCAGAAGTGTGTCGTAGGTGGTCCCAGCTCCGCCCGAACAATAAGTCCCAGGGCCGCATTGACATGGCGCCTGAAGATGTTCTGAAACTTACCCGCGCAATTAACATGTGGTTGTTTGTGTGGGGCCGCCTCAACAATAACTTTGATACTACCCTGTGCCTCTGTAGCATGTCTGGCCACATCAGTCAGTGTTTTACTGGTTCCACTATGCACTGCCGCGAGGAGTCTTTGGCGCATATCCCACAATATTCTGGAGTCGGTCCCCATGGTGAAAAAGATTCTAATACGACTGTATCCGAATGTGCGACCATCGTTTTCTTCTTGAGTACGTGGTGTGTCAATCCTGCCTTCCGCCGAAGTGCTGGCGACGATCGGAGAAAGAACAATCTCATTGAGGATATCATTTACCTGTGATTGTGTCAGCATCTGGCGGCCTCGTTGCTCATAGTTTCTCCAGTCTGCCAGTCCGTCACCCAGCCCTTGATTTCAATGAAAGACGGGTTCCAGGTCGCACGAGTAAAGGCCCCAGACATCCGAGATGACACCCCATTGCTGGACCCTGACTCCGATCTAGTTTGAAGTGTGTTGAATTCTGTTCTCAGTGCTGACAAGGATGCTGCATTTTCAGCAATCTCGCGCCTCATTGAGGCAATTGAAACCGTGTGCGTCGCCAGTGTCGCCTCCATGGGGGCAAGGCGGGCAGTGAGGGTCTCTTTCAGCTGTATCCTCTGGGCATCAATCATCGCACTCTGAGCGCCAGCCCACCAAGCAGGGGGCTTGTCATCCGTTCTGTCACCGCTGCGGCTCCTCTGGTCCCCACCTCTTCGCCTGCTGTCGACCAGGCCCGAGACAGGTGGCTGTGCCCGCTGGGGGCCGAAGGGTCCAGCCGCTGTGTTCTCCTCCATCCTGAGATCTGGGAAATCAAGGGAAGATAGAGCACTGTCTCCGTCGATACTGTGGAACTCACCTACAGCTGATTCTGATAGCACACTGGGGGGTAGCTTTCTACTCTCCCACGAGGGACTTCTCTGAGTATTCCACGCCGTCTTTGCAAATGAAAAGAAAGGATGTGTACTCCGATAATCAAGGAATGATAGTGTCCTCCAGCAAACTCGACCTCCGAAGAGTGTGTACGGCACTCAGGCAAAAGACACTCTGCAGCACGCGTACGGGACAAGGAATCAAACAAAGAATGAGTGTGTACGGTACTCAGGCAAAATACACTCTGCAGTAACGCGTACGGTAATGGGAACCAAGGAAAGCAGCACGGCACAATGCCGCTCGAGACGAGGGCCCAGCGGGAGCCCCCAGCCGCCAGACCCCTGAGGAGGGAGGCAACTTGGTTACCGCCGGGACACTCGTAGAGCTAGCTCGACTTAAGTTGAGAAAACCGACAGCACCTACCAACATTCCGACTCATAGTGAATATTTTTGACCTCTGAATGCGACAGGCAGACGCGTCTGATGTCTGCGAATCGATTCTAGTGATTACCAGCCCTGCAGCTGCCCTACAGCCCGAGTTAAGTGCAGAAAACCGACAGCACCTCTCAGGATCACTCGAACAATACAATAGTTTCGCAGACCTAACTCGGGCAGCAGACCGAGTTCCGAGCTCTAGATTCGACAGGCGGACGCGCCTGATGTCTTCGAATCGATTTTTGTGACCACCAGCACTGTAGCACCCCTCAGCGCGAGTTCAGTGAAGAAAACCGAGAGCACTTCTCAAGATCACTCGACCAATACGAATAGTTTCGCGATTCTAGATCGGGCAGCAGACCGAGTTCAGAGCTCTAGATTCGACAGACAAACGCAACTGATGATTCTGAATCAGTTTCTGTGAATATCAGATCTGTAGCTGTCCCACAGCTCGAGTTAGGTACAGAAAACTGAGAGTTTCTGTCAAGATGACTCGAATAATACGAATAGGTTTGCGGACCTAGCTCGGCTAATAGACCGAGTTCAGACCACTGGATTCAACAGGCGAACGCGCCTAATCATTCTACATCGATTAGCTGTGCTTACCAGCCCTGTAGCTGTCCTGAAGCTCGAGTCATGTTCAGAAAACAGTCAGCGCGTATCAAGATGACTCGAAACGGCCGATCCCGCCACAGTGCTTTTCGATAATAATATTCACCCGACGAGCTGAGATCAAGATGGCGAGCGGGAATAAGATCGAATATCACAGGAAAAAATACTAGAGTTCAAACGAATGTTCAAATTTTGAGAACAAAATTTTCAACCAACCAAAAGTCACCAAAAGTTCCGTCGAGAATTTTCTTGCCAACTAGCTCTCCAGCGCGCCGGAACTGGGCGCCGGCGGTAAACCGTCAACCTTTGTTACCGCCGCGGGACTCGTAGAGCTTCCTCACAACATATAATGTCGAAAAAATCACACAGAGAAAATATTATTTCAGCCAAGCAATTTCAGACCTGACGCAACTGATGTCTCTGAACCGATTTCTGCGATTACCAGCCCTGCAGCCCCCCCTACAGCCCGAGTAAAGTGCAGGAAACCGACAGCACCTCTGAGGATGACTCGAACAATGCGAACAGTTTCGGGGACCTAGTTCGGGCAGCAGACAGATGTCGGAGCTCTCGATTCGAAGGGCGGCGCGCCTGATTGCTCCAAATCGATTCCAGTGAGTTATCAGCCATGTAGCCCCCCCACAGCCCAAGTTAAGTGCAGAGAACCTACAGCATCTCTCAAGTGGACTCGAACAATACGAATACTTTCGCAATTCTAGATCGGGCAGCAGACCGAGTTCAGAGCTGTGGATTCGACAGAGAACGACCACTGATGATTCAGCATCAAATTCTGTACGTATCAGCTCTGTAGCTGTCCTGTAGCTCGAGTTAAGTACAGGAAACCGAGAGCGTCTCTCAAGATGACTCAAATAATACGAATAGGTTTGCCCTGGCTCGGCTAGCAGACCGAGTTCAGACCTCTTGGTTCAACAGGGAAACGCGCCTGATTATTCTGAATCGATTAGCCGTGCTTAGCAGCTCTGTATCTGTCCTGAATCTCGAGTTATCTTGAGAAAACCGTCACCGCGTAACAAGCTGACCCGAAACGGGCGATCCCGCCGCAGTGTTTTTTGTGGCAGTAAAAGGTACCCGATCGAGCTGAGATCAAGATGGTTCCCGGAAGTCAACTCATGCAAAAATGCATCGGGAGAGCTGAGCTGCTGTCAGAGAGGAGTTTATATGCCAATGCGACGCGCAAAAATCTGCTTGCTTAAAATAAATGGTCAAATATCTTTGAAATTTTCGCAAAACCGAAAAAAAGTCACCAACTAGGATCCGGCGGTAAACCGTCAACCAGGTAACCGCGGGGAGCCTCGTAGAGCTCTATTCTGGCACGGCGCTGCTCGAAGCACACGAAAAAATCTCTCTCAAGCGTGAAGAAGAAGAAATATCGGAAAAATATGTTTTTTTTGTGCATCTTCGCTGCGTGGACCTAGCTGCCAGACCGAGTTCGGACCTCTCGATGCGAGAAAAAACGCGCCGGGTCATACTGGGTCGGTTTATTTGCGTGCCAGCTCTGTAGCTCTTCTAAATCTTCAGTTAAGGGAAACCGACAACACTCGTCAAAATGATCGTATATTACAAATAGTTTTGCGGCCCTAGCTCAGCAGACAGAGTTCAGACCTCTCGATGGGACAGACGAACGCGCCTGATGATTCTGAATCGGTTTCTGTAAGAACCAGCTCTGTAGCTGTCCTAAATCTCGAGTTAAGTACAGAAAACCGTCAATGCGTGTCAAGATAACTCGAAACGGCCGACAGTTCCCTCAAGTCTTTTGATAGTAATATTACAGCTACAGACCTGGGGATTTAACTGACAGACGCGGCATAACCCGGTACAGGTGGGAGAAAAATACCTGTTTGTAAAACGAACTTTTAAATTTTGCACAAAGATAGAATAACCGACCCCAAGTCGTCACATTGTCTCTTAAGGTCGGGTCGGCCAACTAGCTCCACCTGCGCCCGAATTCCTCTTAGCTCATCTTGCCGAAGAGCTCTACGAGGTATTTGTCCTTTCTGGCCGGGCGGTCCAACTAGCTCCACTCGCGCCGGAACTGAGCGCCGGCGGTAAACCGTCAACCTTGATTACCGCCGGAGACTCGTAGAGCTTCCTAGCTCGACTTAAGTTGAGAAAACCGACAGCACCTACCAACGCGCCGAATCATTCTACATCGATTAGCTGTGCTTACCAGCTCTGTAGCTGTCCTAAAGCTCGAGTTATGATCAGGAAACCATCAGCGCGTATCAAGATTACTCAAAACGGCCGATCCCGCCACAGCTTTTCGATAGTAATATTGACCCGATCGAGCTGAGATCAAGATGGCAAGTGGGAATAAGATCGAATATCACGGGAAAAAATACTAGAGCTCTAACGAATTGTTGAACTGGGCGCCGGCGGTAAACCGTCAATCTTTCTTACCGCCGGGGGACTCGTAGAGCTTCCTAGCAACATATAATGTCGAAAGAATTTACATGGAAAAAATATGTTTCAGCCCGGGCAATTTGAGACCTCTCGAATGCAACAGCCGAACGCCCCCCATGCTTCTAGATTGTCTTTTGTACGAGCTCTGTAGCTCTCCTACAGCCCGAGTTACGCGCGTACATCGACAGCACCTCTCAAGATGACTCGAACAATACGAATAGTATGGCAAACCGAGTTCGACTATCAGACCGAGTTCAGACCTATCCATGCGACAGGCGGACGCGTCTGATGTTCTGAATCGATCTCTGTGATTACCAGCCCTGCAGCCCCCCCTACAGCCCGAGTAAAGTGCAGGAAACGACAGCACCTCTCAGGATGCCTCGAACAATACGAGTAGTTTCGCGGACCTAGTTCAGGCAACAAAAAGAGTTTGGAACTCTGGATTCCGCAGGCAAACGCGTCTCATGTCTCTGAATCGATTCCTGTAATTACCAGCCATGCAGCCCCCCTCCAGCCCGAGTTGAATTTAGAGAACCGACAGCATCTCGCAAGCAACTCGAACAATACGAATAGTTTTGCGATTCTAGATCGGGCAGCAGACCGAGTTCAGAGCTCTCGATTCAACAGACAACGGCCACTGATGATTCTGAATCGGATTCTGTACGTATTAGTTCTTTAGCTCTCCTTTAGCTCGAGTTCAGTACAGAAAACCGAGAGCGCCTGTCAAGATGACTTGAATAATACGAATAGGTTTGCGCACCTAGCCCGGCTGGCAGACCGAGTTTAGATCTCTGGCTTCAACAGGCAAACGCGCCTGATCATCCTGAATCGATTAGCTGTGCTCACGAGCTCTTTAGCTGTCCTGAAGCTCGGGTTATCTTGAGAAAACCGACACCGCGTGACAAGATGACTGGAAAGGCCGATTCCGCCCGTGTGTTTTTTGGGCAGTAAAGGGTACCTGATCGAGCTGAGATCAAGATGGCGAGCGGGAATGAGATCGAATATCACGGGAAAAAATACTAGAGCTCAAGCTCAATTTCGAGAAAAAGAGTTTCAATCGACCAAAAGTCAGCAAAAGGTGCGTCGAGATTTGACCAACTAGCTCTCCAGCGCACGGAATTACGCTCAAGCT